>PVJX010001141.1:0-75274 GCA_004027295.1 Dolichotis patagonum | reverse complement strand
ACTCCTGTTTAAAAATTCAACATATCTTTACCTATAAGTCATTAGCTCTCAGCATGACCATTTTTCTCCATGGAAGTAGCTTGATGATCAACAAACCTGGGGCTTCTAGTGGGGATCACAAACCTCCAGTTCTATTGTCTGTGCAAAAACACAGGCAGACTCACAGAGGGTAGCAGATATGCAGGAAAAAATGGGAGTGTGCACTGTCTGTTATGGGCATCCTCTTCCTGCACAGGACCCCCACCCCTGGGCCACTACACACTACCTGGGAAGGGAGTAGGATGGAAGAATCTCATGGTAAACAGATGCCAGCACACAGCTCCCCGCTGATCATGGCTCCGCATTTCCCCAGATTCCGTGAGGACTCAATAGTCAGCACACAAAATACTGTTACCCTGAACATTTCCAGCATCTCTATTTCCCACTTCATTCTTGCCACCATCTCTGAAGAAGAAAGACTAAAGATTTTATTGTAAAGGTTTTACTCCAGAGGCCTGTCTTTCATTCTGAAGACTGTGAACGGAGTGAAACTATATTATGTTATTTTTAGGATGCTTCATAAGTTCAGTGTCTGTTCCATGACAAACCACATACATCACCTTTCATCATCCTGCGTAAGAGCACAAAGTCAGTGAGAGAAGAAAGTTGTCCTGTATCCTTGCTGATCAAGTCTTACCAGCAACAACTGCTCTGAGAATGAAGATCCTATCTTATGTTATTCTCGACCAAGACCAAACCATGTGGCTTATGAAACTGTGCCCCCGTTGTATTTCCATATATTTCTTTCCTCCATTTTCTCTTAAAGGGATATTCCACAGAAAATTTAATTAGAAAATCTCACAGAGAAATTAACTCACACTAACACATCAGTGAATTAAGATAAGACATTATTGCTCCCAGAGATGTACACTCAATAAAAAGACCTAACAGGAAGACAACTTGGCATATCACACACGAATTTCTTTTGCATGCGTATTTTTTTTCTTTTATTTGCATTTATTTTATGCATAATTTATTCCCATGCCATAAGTTTTTGTTTCTTCGGTTTCTTCTGAGTTATTTTTTTCTTCTGTGTAACTTCCTCCTCTGGTTTGGGAACAATTTATTCCTTTTCAGTAAGGATCATCTCAATGTGGCAGGGGGAGCTCATGTATGGGTTAATCCGGCCATGAGCTCTGTAAATTTGGTGGCGCATCCTGGGTGCTTTGTTCACCTGGATATGTTGAATGACATCTAAACCCTTAAGTTCAGCATTACTCTGCATTTTTAAGCATGTGCAGCAAAAATTAAGCACTCTTTTTGGACCACCAACCCCATTGTTTGCCCTGGGCACACCTACCAACTCCTCCATTGTAACGCCAGAATGGCACACATTGCTTCTTTAATGTAACATCCTTCAGATACTTGGTGGCCTTTCGGATATGCATACCCTTGATGGCCTGGGCAGCTTCATGGGTATTCTTAAAGTGAACACGAAGATTTGAGCCTCTTGATTTGCATGATTTTGTGGTTTTTCTGGGTCAAGAGAGTAGCGAACCATTTTCACAGGTCACCTCAGGCCACTTACAGGAAGAGCATGCGTGTTTTTTTTAAACTCCTACTGTTTAGCTGAAATTTTGTGCCCTCTAGCCAATATCTCCGTACCTCTTAGCCTCTGATATACATCATTTGATTCTGTTCCTCAGTTTGACTTTTTCAGATTCTACATGAAGTGAAATTACATGGCATCTGTCCTTCTGTCTGCCTTATTTCACTTACTATAATGTCCTCAGGTTCATCTGTGCTGTCACAAATAACAGGGTTTCCTTCTCTTTGAGTCTGAACAGTATTCCCATTATTTTCTTTATCCAGTCATCTGACACTGAGGTTGAATCCACATTTTGGCTGTTATTACACTGCTGCAATGCAAGGCATCTCTTGAACATCCTGATTTCATAGCCTTCAAATAGGTATCTCTGGTAGTGGTATTGCTGGATAATAGTTCGATTTTTAGTATTCTGAGGTACCTCCATACTGTCTGCCATAGTGGCTATACTAATATATGTTCCTGTGAACATTGCACAAAAGTTCTTTTTCCTCCCCATTCTCATCCAAACTTACTTTTCTATTTTTTGGCAACAGTCATTCTAACAGGTATGAGGTGTATGTCAATGTCATTTTACTTTGTATTTTCCTAATTATTACTAAGGTTGAACTTTTTTTCATATAGTTGTTGGCCATTTATATGTCTTCTTTTGAGAAATACCCATTTATAGGTCTTTTATCTACTTTTTAACTAGGCTATTTATTATATTACTGAGATGCTTGAGTTCCTTGTATATTTTCAGTACAGTATTAACCCCTTAGGAAATGTATGAGAGCAAACACATCCTTTCACTCTACAGACTGACTCTTTTACTCTGTTGATATAGGTGAATCTCTAAGGGCAGTTATTTCCTCAGTAAGGATAATATGGTGGGGTAAATCTTTCCCATCATTGCTCCAGTCAAATCACTCCAGGATCCCATGTCTTATACCAGGAGCCCAGTTCTGAAATAGCCCTAAAAATACTACCTCTGGGCAAGGTCCTGTCCAAAGAGATTATTACTGATCTCACTCCTATGTCCTCTTTCAGGGGTTGTGTTCACATTCCTACTGTCTTCTCTTACTGAAATCAGGTAAGAACTACATCCACAGTAACAAACTACATAAATTTCAAGGACTTCGTTAAGTGAGAAAAGTAAAATTTCACATGCCTACAAAAATTTGCAGGAAACCTAGGAAAATAAATGTTATAATTCACATGTTGTTCAAAACTATAACAATAGGCACTATAAACAACTTCCTACATAAAACACATATAGTAAAAACAGCAACTCTGACACATTTTTAAAATAACACATTATACTTTAAGAAAAAAATATAAATCTATTCAAATTTGATACAATTTAAATAAATGTAACTATTAAATTATTTTAATTATTTAAATTGTTTAAGTTCTTTCTGTAAGCTGCTAGAACCAAAAAAGTCACTTGGTTTTACTTAAGGTCAACAGCAAGTACTTTCTGAAACAAGAGAAAACCTCTCTAACTCAGATACTTATACAAAGGAATAAAAAAACTAAAACGGGGTCCCAGGTTTCAGTAATAGAGGACTCTGCTGCAGGATTCTGCTTCTTCCCCTGGCATGGGGTAAGCATCAGTTACTGTAACCAAGAAACCTCAGACTGTTACCTAGTCCCCAGCGATAATACATGTGACCTGGGCCCATCAGATAGCACAAACTCAGAGTTATTATCAAGGGGAGCAAAACACCTCACACCCTTCACCTTTAGTCCCCCAAAACCCTGCTCCCAAGAAAGTATCAAGCAATTTTTGGAACAAGGTTAATTCTGTACAGAAAAGAAAAGAAAAAGCAGCCAAAATAGTCTGAATACTACATCTCAAAGATTTTATGTCTAACACAGTAAGTAAGAAAAAGGAAATGAGGAGTAAGCCAAAGTTAAAATACGGGGTGAATTTGCATAGAGATCACTTTGCACCTTCTTCCTTTTCCACTGAGAAAGACAGTGATGCTGTCACATCTCAAGGGAAGCATCCCTTCTGGTGGCTCATTCTCAAATCTAGTTCATGGGGATTACCTAGGACTATTTATAAACCCCAGTGGCTGCAAAACTGCAACAAACATTAGTGCTCTCACCTAGAAAAACAAGCCTCCTCAGTCCTAGAGCTGTTGTAACTAGAAATGTTACCTTCCATTCTCTGAGACCTGTGAGGTGGGCTTCTTCCTGTTTTAGCAGGAAATGAGAGAAGTGGGCCCACAAAGCCTGCTAGACTAGTGTGCTAGGCCAAGACAGCTACCTCCACAGTCTTCATCAATCCTCAAAACCAGCAGACATTGGATTCATGATAGGAGAAATAATACAAATGACAATAAAGCAGGTTTTATGGAATAAGTGAGGATAACATATGTCCAAAGTTAAGTTTCTAACTGTGATAAACCTAAAAACGGGACTTTTCCTTTGTTTACTGCCTGGCCTGACAGGATTTGAGGGAAGTAAAAAGGAAGACACAGACACAGAGTAACAGTTAATTTCTCTTACTGCTATTGTTTTACACCAAGCAGAAAGCACAGTGGTTTGATAAACCCTGCTTATCTTTTTACCCTGTCTACTTATGTTCTGTCTTCTCTACTGGGAGATTCTTAACTACACCTGTATCACTCACAGAACAAGTGCTATCAAAGACATTCCATCTTAAAGTGGAGGCATGAGGCTGAGAGAGGAGGTAAAGATCAAATCACCTTTCATATGAGCTTTGCCTTTACCATGAGCCACTTTTAAAACCAGTATCCCTCGCAGAAGACAAAAAAAAATTTTTTTTCAGCGTTGTACAATGCCTTCTCCTTTTACTTTCCCAATTGAGAAGATAGATTTTCAACCACCTATTTCACAAACCAAGAAACTAAATCTTAGTCTTGACATGCCTGAGGTAGATACAAAGAATGGAAAGGTTCTCTTCTCTTTTTTTTTATAGTTTCTGATACAAAAATCATTTGACTCAATACATGAATAAATGAATGAATGACAACGAATAACAGAATGAATACTCTACTATTTGGTAATTTATTCTGTTTAACTTACACACAAACATATCAAGAAATGAAGGAGGAACAATTCCACTCCCAGGTATACACTCTAAGGAAATGAAAGCAGGAACTTAATAGATATTTGTTGGACAATATTTTTTGGCAGCATTATTTACAATCATCGAAAAAGCAACTGTCTGTGGACAAAACAATAGATCTATAAAATGAGGTATCTACATATAACGGGATGTTATTCAGTCTTATAAAGGACACAAGCCACTATATAAATGAACCTTGAAGATACTACATTGAATGAAATAAACTACACAGAAAAAGCCAAATAAAAATACAAACAAATACTATGAGGGTCCATTTATCCAAGGTCCATACAGTAGTCAAATTCACTGAGACAGAAAGTAGAATGGTGGCTGCAGGGTGGGGGCTAGGAGAGAGAATGAGGAGCTATCAGTGTTTAGTAAGTACAGGGTTTCAGTTCTGCAAGATGAAAAAAGATCTAGAGGTAGGTGGTGGTGGTGGGTGTACAGCAGTGTGACTGTACTTAATACCACTGAACTGTACACTTAAAAACTGGTACGATGGTAAATTTTGTTTCGTATATTTTCATTTTTAAAAATAAATTGGGTCGTGGTTCTCATTCACTTCTGGGTCCCTTCCCTTCCTTCCTCTTCCTGACCCTGCTCTACATAGAGCATGGCTAGAAGAGAAGCACCGTGACCTCACTTTCTCCCCACAGCTCTTCAATGACTTCTGCAGCCTGGCACACAGACAATTCACAAGAATTAGTGTGCTAAATTCACGAACAGGAGAAAATGAACTTCATAAGAGACACTTACTAAGGTTCTTACTAGCTCTGCTCAGGGCATGTCAAAGAATACAACTTTAAATACTATCTGATATAAGAACACAAACACAACATCATAAATAAATGTCCAAAAGTACCAAGAAGACACAGGACTTTAGGGAAGAAATCATATCTGGTTTATGCCTTTTCTGTTTATGTTTTTAGGAAGATGATCAATTGTAAACAACTGGGATAAACAACTGGGAGTTAATGGTACTGTGAGATTTCCTTGTATTATTCTTCCTTTAAGTGTGAAATTAATGTTCAAAAAAACAGAATAGGAAAAATAATAGTAATTTGGCCTCTGTGCAGGGTAGAAATCAACACTAAAGAAATTTTCTAGAAAAATCTATGTCCCCATGTAGAAGCAAAAAAAAGGACCAGATATGGTGGTCTACTCCTGTAATTCCAGCTCTTGAGCAGCTAAAGCAGGAAGATCACAGAGGTCTATCTGGGCTACATAGTGAGTTCAAGGCCAGCATGAACTAAAGACCCTGTTGAAAGAGAGAAAAAAAGAGAAATAAAGGGAGAGAAGGACAGCAAGTAGAAGAGAAGGAGAATGGGAAGGAGGGAAGAAGAGGAGAGGAGAGGGAAAGAAAAAAACAAATACACAGGAAGGAGGGAACAGAAGAGAACAAAGAGAAAAGAAAAGAGGACTGTGAGGAATCAGAAAGAAAACAGGAGACTAGGAAAGGGGAATGTTTATGTTGGCTGGGATGCTCTAGCAAATGGAGGAAGGCACTGCACCTGATAAGAGAAAGCTAGCAGGGGCTTATCTGTGGAGAAAGATGAAAGGGAGGGATTAAAGATAAGGGCAGAGTGGGAGCTCTGCACAGCTGAGGTCAGTCAAAAACACAGGACAGAGCAGCCAAAGAGGCACAAGGAATACGGACCCAGGTTTTGATGGAAAATCACATGCAATTATATGCAACATAAACTGCATATACTTAATTGTATTAATTATGACTACATACACAGTCATTAAGTTTTCTCTAGGCTTCTAAAGGCAGTGTCTAGTCAGACATACTAGGGCACACCTGTAATCACAGCACTCAGAAGGCTGAGGCAGGAGGACTGATGCCAGCTTGGGCTACAAAGTGAATTCTAGGCCAGCCTCAACTGCATAGTGAAATCCTGCCTCATAAAGACAGCTAAATAAATAGGTACTCTCTAATAAGCCTGTTCTGCCTCTCTCCAGCCTTACATGCAGACAGTTACCAGACAACAGCACGGACAGCCCATAACACACAGGAATCCTGTGGTGACTCGATCATGCTCAGAGGAGGACTGTTGCAAATTCCCAGCCCATAGCATCTGGGCTTTTTCTGAAATAAGCTTTCCAAAAGCACAACCAGAACCAAGTATCAGCTGCACTACCATCACAGGGACACAGAATCTTAACAACAGAAGTGCCTTTTTAGCTGAATGAAACAGAATCTGGTCTGGTTACTGCACTAACTTCTGTGAAAAGGACAAATTTAAATTCCAGAAGGTCTTCTTCCAGTTTAGTGGACACAAACTCCAGTTTTTTTCCTTCACAGGGAGCACCAAATATATATTTTTGGATCATTTAAAACATGTTTGTAAAAACCATTTTTGAAAATGTAACAGAGACATTTGGCCATACAAACTAGTAACAGGCAATTCAGCTGCCCTGGGCATCCAATGATTCTCTTGTCTGTTGTGGCACATGAAATGTTGATAAATTTGTCTTGAGCTTGTCTTTTAAAACAATAAATCTTAACAAAATAAAAAAATAAAAAACCTCACCAAAGTAAGACAAGTATTACATATAAGTATTATAAAGACATGTTAATATCACTATGAAAACTAGTATTATTTTATGTATTTTAACTCTGAGAGGGAAAAAAAAGATGTTATATCTACAAAGATTTAACTAGATGTGGCCCAGATTTTGCTGTGAGTAGAAATCAACTTCCAATCATCCAGGACAAAGAAATATACAACCCCAAAGAATTTTCTGAAGGGGTTTATGTCTGTGGGCAACAACCTTCCCTAATTCTATTAAGAAAAAAAAAACACCAAAAAAACAAATATATATATATATATATATATATATATATATATATATATATACGCACACACACACACACACACTTATGGACCAAATATATATACTTATGGACCAAACACCCATTGTGGTGGCTGCCTGACAAGTCCCCTCCACAAAACACTTCCCTTCTGAGATGCCCTTGATCCCCACCATCCTCCAAGGCAATGGGGGTCATGCATGCAGAACAGGCTGACTGCCTAGGACAGGCCTTCTCTGGGGCCCAGAAGCAGCTCCCTGCTGTAAGGGCACATGCAGGGTGCTAGGCACAGTTCCCAGAAATCATACTGCGACAAACAACCCGACCCATGGCCCCAGCCACATGGAGGACCCCAAGGGAGGACATCAGATCCAATGAGGATGCCCTTCCTGAGGGGTTAGAACTGAGATGGACCTGTTTTTTGACATGCAGATAGTCTCTCACTGAGCCATTTCTCACCATACAGATTGAAGCAAAGAATGACTCTCCAGTATAGGAGGAAGAACTATAACAATTAAAGACGAGCAGAAACCATAAAGCAGGCAGTTGTGAAGGCTGCAGACTCCTTGGGACATTCAGCTGAAACCCTGCCCTGGAGTTCTGGGAGACACTTTGCAGCCATGGGAGACACAACCCATAGTGCTTAAATTAGACTGAGTTTCTGTTACTTGCAACCAAGAGCCCAAATTAATATGTATAATTCCTAGCATACACACCAGAAAAAAATAAGAAAAAGTGGAATTAAAATATTAAGAGCTGATACACTGGGCCTGAAATCTTATGGCACAATCATGAAATAGGAAAAAAATTATATTTTTAAATCCTAACTTTTAAACAATTATCCTGCCATTTAGGCAGGAAAGTCCTGGCTGAGCTGATGACTGGGCTTTTGTTTTACCTAATTTCCTTACCAAACCACTGAACTCAGGGACAACTTTTTATCTGGGGATTTCCACAACTTACTGTTGCACAATATTTCCCAAATAAAATATTTATTTTAGCACTTGAAAGTTTCTATAATTCTAATGCACAACCTTAAATAAAAAGTAACTGCAACTTGTAAAATAAAGGTTAAAAATATAAATTACACATTTATAAGTACAACAGATTCAAAGCCCATTGAAACAATAATGCTCCCCTCCTTAAAGACCAGTAACTTTGAAAACGAAGATAAGCAGCACAGCACACTATCAACAGGCACTCTATGTAGACAGTAATAAACTAATTGCCATATATTTAACTGAGTTTGATGATACTGCCACTCACACTGACTTTTCTTATACTGGTAATACACTGTAATTGGGTTATGCTACAAACTAATGAGACTAGAATCCTAAGGGAATTATACAACTTTTATTAGACAATATTTCCAAAGGCAAAAGACTGCCAAAACAGGAAGAAACTGAGGAGTTACTTCCAACTATTTTCCTTCTTTCTCCTCTCCCTCCCTCTTTCCTATGAATATGATCAACAAAGAAAAACATGAAACACTTCAACTTTAAAAACCCAGGCCTTGGTGATTAACTAACACCCAAGTATAACTAACAGTTCTTGGTATCTGATACAAATAGCACTGAGACCATGAAGTGCTATGTTGAGTTCTACCAGGCCCAGTGAAGAACCAGAGAGACCATCTGCTGTATTAATAGAGCCCAAGACACTCTTCCATGGCCAGCTGTATGTGCCCAAATACCAGGGCCATTCGCCAAGGGTTTCCCCCCACATACCCTCACACAGTGGAGGCCACAAAAGCACCACTGCACTCAAATGAAGCCACCTGTGGAAGGAGCAGAGTCAAGGAAACCAGACTGGAAGGCAATGTCCAACAATAGTGTAAGAACTACACCTCTTGGAGGACTCAGGGACTGCCACAGGGCACGTGTGGCAGCCACGTCAACCTCCTTAGGAGACCCATCATACCACTCAGAGCCCTTACCAAAGTCACTCTTGCCCAGTCTCTCAGAAGTTGATGTTTATTCCTGAAACATTTGCTTTGATCTAACTCTCCCTCTTACCAGAGGACTCTATTCTCTCTGGTGTCAGCCCAGAATCCTGTGAGGTCTGTAAATGGTAATAGAACCACCTCTCATTTTTATATACTCTCCTTGGGAAATCACATTTACTACCTACCACGTGAAGATATGTCTATCACAGGTCTCAAATTTTAGGTATATCCACCAAGATATACCTCAATACATAGGGCACAAGAATCTGCATTTTTAACAAGCCCCATGAGATTCCGCGGTCCTGGGTACTGCACAGCTACCTTCTCAACACCTCTAAGTACCTGGGAGAAAGATACCTCAGTGGGTTAAGCTGTGGACATGCACAGGTCACCTTTCTTTCCTGCCATGCACATTCCTCCACTCATGGCTAAAAGCAGCCACTGCCCTTTATTCCTCCCTCCCACCACCTAATCAGTCATCAAACACTGTTGAGTTTTTTTACTTTGAATCTATTTCCCATCTTTCCCACAGCCACTTCTCTAATTCAAACCACTTGTATCTCTCAACTGTATTAATCTTACTAGCCTCATACTACTGTTACTCAAACTATATCCAAACCAAAAATAGCTCTCTAACTTTCAAAGAAAAGTCAAACCACTTTACAGAGTAGCCACACCATTTCACACTCCCACCTGAAACACATGAAACTCCAAATCTCTTCATATTCTTATCATCATGGAAAGAACATATAGTTATTGCCTGTCTGATGTTAACTACAACATGAGACAGTGTATGTGAAGTAGTGTCTCACTGTGGATTTTATTTGCAAGTTCCTAAATCAATAATGATGTTGAGCTTCTTTCAAATGCTTATTGGCCATTAGTATATCTTCTTTAGAAAAAAAAAATGTTTAGATTCTTTTAATTGGGTTGTCTTTTCACGAAGAAGTTGTAAGAGTTCTTTATGTATCCTGGGTCAGTGGTGGAGAACCTATGCCAAGCATGCCACAGCAGGTAGGTTGTATCACTGAAAGTTCTAAAAGACTGGCTATCACTGTCCTAGATGTAAGCTCCTTATTAGATGTATAATTTGTAAATATGTCCATCCTGTCCTTGAGTGTACTTTCAAAAGCATGATTGTTTTATCGGGCTGGTGACTGAACCTAGGGTATTGTGCATACTAAGCAAATGTTCTACCTCTGAGATACATCTACAGCTATAAAAGTTTCTCACTCAGGCAATATCCAATTTATCTATTTTTTGTTGCTGTTCTTTGTACTTTTAGTGTCTAAGAAATCACTGTCTTATCTAAGGTTATGAAGATTTACACCAATTTTTAAACATAGTTTTACACATAGTTCATAATTTTGGGCCTCATATTTGGTATATGATCAATTTTGGGCTACTTTTCACATATGATATGATGAAAGAATTGACCTTTGTTTGTTTTTTGCATTTAGTTGTTTCAGCACCATTTGATGAAAGACTATTCTATCTCTGTGGGATGGTCTTGGTACTCTCACCAAAAATCAACTGACTATAAATGTACAGATTTATTTTTGAACTGTCAATTCTATCTCATTAATCTACATGTCATTTTTATGCCAACTTTGTACTTCATTTTTAAATCAGAAAGGATAAGCTTTATGTAAACTTTATATTCTTTTTAGGTTTGGGAGGGTTGGTGTTTGTTTGTTTGTTTGTTTGTTTTGGAGACCATCTTCGCTATTCTGATTCCATTTCCATATGAATTTTAGAGGTAACTTGTCAATATGTAAAGAGAAAAAAGAAAAAAAGTTAAGATTCTGACAGAAATTGTTTAAACCTATAGAGAGTTTTGAGGAGATCTGACTCAAGTCTTAACAGTGCTATGTCTGTTGGTTCATGAATATAAGATATCTTTCTGTGTATTCAGTATTCTTTAATTCCTTTCTTTTTCTTTGTTTTTTTTTCCCCCTTTCTTTTTTCAGTGGTGGGAATTAAACCCAAGCCTTTGCATATGCCTGGCAAGTGCTCTACTCCTATTACCACTCTAGCCCCAATGCTTATATTTTTTGGTATACAAGTCTTATACTTCTTTTGTCACTGTATTCCCACATATTTTAAGGCTATTGTGAACATAATGTTTTCTTATTTTATTTTGACTTTGCGATTGCTAGCACACAGAAACAATGCATCTCTGTCATTCTATTGATTTTGTGGCCTGCATCTTGGCCGAACTCTTTAGAAATCACACTTAAAATGTCCTACACGGCTCTTCATGTTGGGCACCCATTACCAACTCAGAACCCTCTTTCATCATTCCCATCTGAGAAAACAAGCTTTGGCTCTATTAACCAGCTTCCAGTTCTTCCTAGATTCCATGGTTTTTCTTGCATTTAGGCCTCTGGACATGTTTCCTGTAATCAGAATAAAAGTCTCTTTACTGAGTTCATTTTTTCCTGTCCTTCAGATCTCACCCTAGCTATCACTCCCCAAGGTCCACACCAGGTGCCTCTCCCACATCATCACGAAAGATCATGTGTGTCTTTTGGGAGCCTTTATCCCACTATATTGGAACCATCTGATCACCGACTTAGGTCCTGACCAAACTATAAGGTCTCTGAGGTCAGAGACTGTGTCTGTCCTATTTAAAGCTCTATCCCCAAGGTCTGGCCCAATGACTGGTATTTAACACTACTCAGTGAGTATTTTGTTAAATAAATGGGTTATTAAAATCAACAAATTATCCACTCCAAGCCTCCACTTTCCATTTTACATGTTAATCCTACATTACCTACAATAAAATAATTAATGGATTTGTTGGTAAACATGTCCACAGACTGCACCCCCAAAAAGGCCCAATGTAGCTTAGTCCCAATCATCTAAGGGATCCCTCTCACTATCTTATAAGCTAAAATGACTAAAAATATGCTCTGCTGACAGCTTCTCTATAAATATTTACTGAGACAAAACAGTGAATCCCAAGTTTCTTCATTCCATACAACACCTAAGCATCTGTCAGTATGTCAAGACACTGGGGGAACAGGAAGGTCAAAAGGACAGTGAAGGATGGCAGGTGTTTCCTACTCCCCTCAAATAATGTATCTTTCTTCTTCTTCCACATCTCTTTTTATTCTTTATCTTTTATATCCAAGCTTCTCAAAGATACACACAAAAACATACATATACATAAACTCACTCTCTCTGTCTCCACTCAATCACAGACAGAAATCTGTTTCTTTTTATATACCCCATGCTCAGCACTCCTCTCTGACAAGATGTGAAATGCAGTGAGTTAATGGGCCTTTCAAGTACCATTACAGTTTTCTAGTGCCAAATTTGGAAATGATCAAGTCAAAGACCATGGCACACAGGAAGGGAGGCCAGCTTCAAAGGTTATGAGGCCACCACCAAAGGTGTGCCATGGATAGTGTCCCTGGAAGTCCAGGGGTTTTCTCTGACCTCCCCAACCCATAACTCCCACTGCTCCCAAAGACCCTGCTTCCCCTCTTACCACACTGCTCTAATTTCCACCTCCTTGCCTTTCTAGCCCATGCCTGTACTGTTTAGTTGCCAGTATGTGTCTTTTAATTCCCCTAAAATGAACATATATTGCTCTAATAATCAGGGAAAGTTTGTTTTGTTTTAAAAATACCAAAGAATATTCCCTTAACAGCATATGAGCAAATAACAAGCCTTTCTTGAATCAAACCTATTCAGCAGGAATTCTGCCATGTTTAAGTGATTTTAAACTTAAAAATAAATAGAACTTGTACAAAGTTTACATTATTTTTACAGTTTGTTGCTTCTTCCCAGGCAAACTTAGAATGACCTCATGAGGGAGAAAATTTCAGTTTTCTAATATGTCATATGCTATGGATCTCTGGTCTGACAAGTTTTTAAGTCACAAAGCATATATACATAACCACCATATTAAGCAGCATAAATAAAAAGAAAGCTATTAGGACTTGGCCTGCTTAGTGACTTATTTCCTTCTCATCTGCTCATTTTCCCTAAAGACACAGAAAGAATTAGGGGCATTTGTCTGCATGTGCCCAGTGAGCCTTCTCCAACAGGATATCTCCATCCGTTGCCTGCTTTTCTGCTTTTTGTTCACTGCTCGGAACAGGAAAACTTGCTTTCCTGCTTTCTCAATACCAAATGGGTTAGTCCTGAGGAAAAACATCCCCCCAGAACCCACCCTTAAAGCTACACAGAAGGCAAGAGAAACAAAAGCTAATCCATTCTCTCCCCACAAGGTAGCCAAGAACTGAGCCAGTTTGTTGGCTTAATATCCTGTCTCCTTGGCAGAAAAGACAGGAGGAATTCTCAAGCTGCAGGCCCATCGCCCTAAAATCTGCTCTGCTGGGTGAAGGAGCTGCAGGTATGCATCACAGCTCCATCTTTTTCAGAAAGACAAACCAGTCACTACCAGACAAGTGGCAGAATCAGGAAAAGGCCTATGTGAAGGTGCATGGCCCAGGACACAAGAGATCCACAGAATGACTCACTATCCATGACAGAAGTCTGGGGAGCAAAAATGAAGAATCACTTAGGCAGAGTCAAGGCAGTAAAAAACAGGGACAAACAAAACATGTGAAGCAAGAGTAGGGCACAGTGAAAGAAAGATGTGATTGCCTGTTCAAAAGACAGGAATGGAGAGTTCCAAACAGTTCCTGCTCTGCCTGGAAGGCCCCACCCATCAGGGGAGACCTACTTTCCTAAGAAGGCTGGAGCTGGGCCTTACCTGGGCATGGTGCCCAAGTGTCCACACACTTTCCTCCACTGTGCAACTTCCTCAAGTCACAAGACCCTATGTTATTAGGACTTCCTTTGCCTCAGGTGCTAAGATGAGCACCCAAATGCCTCCCAAACTGTTCCTGCTGTGGAAACCACTTCAAATAAAACACCCTCCAGCTGCCTTCTCCAGAGAGCCCACGGCTGGGCTCCCACAACTACAGGCAGCCCACTTTCTGCTCCAATCCACTAGGGAGCAAAACTTTTATAAAATACAAATAATTACTAATAAATGGAATTAACAAAGGCATAAAAAACCTAAGCACCAATTCTTAGATTCAACGGATTTAGTTACCCAAACAATTTGTTATACATTTCTAAACTCTTATTCTTAATTTCTGTACCCATCTCATCGCAGGTTATAAACAATTCATAGAACAATCCTTATCCTGTCCAAGGAGTCATATTAAGTAGCACTGCCTTACACATGACACGGAAATACAATACTCTCACTTCCTCACTACCCCTATGCTTCTCGATGCTGAAGATGTCTAAGATGTGTGGATCTTCTTGAATGTGGAGTGTACTTTCATTTATTCTCCTGTTTCACTCCTTATCTCCCTAAACATCGAGCTTTCCCCTAACCCTCACAAATGTGTTGGTCAAGACCAGAAATAAAAACAGGATACATTGTTGGTATAGAGGTAAAAGCAAAGCTCTGAAGGTGAGAGAATAGCAGAGCCATTCTTCGAGGGGATTATAATAGGAAACTGAAAGGAAAATAGAAAAAGACACGAAAAAAGTTATTATTTTAACCACTGTTAATCATATTAACTTACAACCAGGTAGTAACAACCGTATTTAAATACTGAAGGAAGACGGAATTTCAAAGAAGAGAGATCTGTCATCATGAAGAACAAAAGAACAAATGAGGACTCTAAGAAAACTGAAAATACCTTTTCCATCTACAATTTATCAATCTGTGCAGAGACTTAGCTTGCATTTGGACATGTTAAAGAAGTTCACAACCAAAAATGAACCGAGTCCCTGTTGCATGAAATAATCATATTTATTTTCTCTAACCTAGAACAAGTAAACTTATAAATACACAAGGAAAGGTGACATACTATCTGTTGTTTCTAAGTAATCGTTTATGAGCCTTCCACTTTAAAACCTTTCTTTCATTCTGCCCTTAAAAGAGACGCGTGGAGAAGACATTCCAGAAAACTGATGAGAAGTCAGAATGTCAGCTCTGAAGCATAAAGGTGGAAGAGGTAGCTGGCTGGGGTCCTCCCGGTTATGTGCGCTCACAAATGTGTATTTTAAAGAGGACTAGCCAGATAGTTTTAAAACACTCTAAAACAACGAGCTCACTGCTAACCCCTCTCTCTGGTAGTGGTTTATAACAGGAGACAAGATTCTCAGCTGTCTGCAAAGGTTTATCAGAAAACATCTGAAAACAACGGACCAAATAAATTCTATACTCTCTCAAGGCCTGTGTAACGGGGTGGCTGTTCTCAGATTTCCGCCTCATCACCCTCCTCCTGGTCATGGTCACACTCACTGAAATCGGAGCCTATGTTTATACCTCCTGCTTCCTACCCTCACCTGCAGAGTGCTACAAGCTCACTGTGGTCTGGGGGAAGGAGAATTAATGAGTATTTATTGAATAAACACATACCCTAATTTAACCAGGTTTCAAATATCCATGGACTTCAACCCAAAATAATTCTTACACATAACTTACACACTGCCTCATGCCCTCCTCATTACCCCTGACCAAATTATGGCAAAAGTTTCCTAAATAACATCTAACTATCTAAACTATCTCTGCCCCATCCATGTCCCAGTGCTATGCTACAAAGACCCAGGGAGTGTGTCCCCCACAGAAAAGCACTATTCAGTCATTAAGAAGAATAAATTTAAGTCACTTGTAGGGAAATGGATGTACCCTAAGACCATATTGCTAAATAAAATACATATGACATAGGTTAAATATTACCCATGGTTTCTCTTATGGAAACCCAAAACATAAATAATTTAAAGAGCAAAATAAAAAGATAAATGATAGGAAACAAGGAGACAGACTTTGAAGGAGGTGGGAAAGGGATACAGTGATAGGGGAAGATGGGAAGGTGGGGAGAGGAAGCAGAAAAAGATCAAAATATAATAGGTATATGCATCAATACCCCACAATGAATGTATTTATTATGTATCATAAACATACTAATGAAAAACTATTCAGATATATGTGGGAAACAGTTTTCAAACATCTGTAAAATACACATTTATGCTTATTTACTTGCTGGTCAAATACATGCTCATTTCTTTACCCAAAGGATTTGCATGATCCACCCATTTTGAATAACATAAAAAAAGATAAAGCTAAACAAAAGTTAAGTGTAACACAAGTGCCATGTGTCTTCATATAAAAATAAATTTTAGCATTCTATGAATAAATATGTTTCTTGGCACTTACTAGAAACAATGACCAGTAGTATTCTTATTGGTTATAGTATCATTAGTCAAACACAATTAACAAGACGTCACCCTGTTTCCAAAGGTCCCCAACCTAAGTACTTAGTACCTCTAAATTACTAAAACCCCAACAGTACCATGCAAATCTGTGTTCTGTGGAGCTTAAAGTCACTGACAATTTTACATAAAAAGTAGAATTTTCTTTTCAGGCCCATTTTCACAATCAATTTGGATTATTTTTAATCTGCAGTTCCATAAAAACTGATTTTAGTTTCAAGTCTAAAGAAAGCAGAGGCTTCACATTTCCTGTACTCAGTTATAATTCATATAATATACATTTAATGTTAATAAGATTTATTACTTAACAAGTTCAATATAGCTCCTGAGGTTAAGAATATAACCAAGACTTAAATGTCCTACACTTGGGTAATCTTTACACCTAGGGAACATATTCTAGATGCTAAAAGAAACAGATCTCTTAAATGCCTTGTTTTTCCCCTAGCTAACTTGAAGGAAATTACATATGTCTAGCTTTAAAAAAAAGAATCTTAGGACTCTTCAGGATGCTAATAGCTACATTACCATAAAACTAAAAAATTTTCCATGACCCCTCTCTAGCCTGTTCCTCCTCAGAGGCCCCACGACCCTCAATTCTCAATGCATTCTTACCACTGGTAGCAGATTCTTCTGTTTCTACACAGTATCTTCACAAGAGAAACATCCCATCACTATTCCTACAAGTAACATCCACTTTGAGCTTCCTGTTTCTGGACCTCTTGAAAGCCGAATAACAGAGGGGTAGGTCCCAATATGGCCCCCAAAAGTCTCATCAGTCCCCCAGAAAGCTCTCTTCAGTCTCAGCACCGTCTACCAGCTGATGTGTACAAGCTGGCGTGCAGAGATCACAACCACCCTTCTTTCCTCCAGAGTACAAGAGTCGAGACTCAGGGAACTAAGAATGGGATCAATACAAAAGCTCCCTGAGACCCATTTCTGTTCCTTTTCCCTGCTATATTCCATGCTCCTTGAGGACAAGATCAGGCTCTTCACCAAATGTTCAGACTTTTAAGTTTTAAGTGAATGGTCAATGACAACTAGGGACTACTGAATACTGAAGCATTACAGCTTTCAAAAATTATAATAACACTACATTTTTCTCTGCTAATATCATCCCTAAGAACTTTAAAAAATGACTCACAATCTGTTAAGATTCTCACAAGGCTGCAGGCAAGACACCCTAGCCTGATAATGTGGAAAATAATCACAAGAGAAGCCTGGAGCAGATGACTTTCATCTGGCCTCTGCCCCCTTTCCTCCAAAAGGTCACTGAAGATGGAAATGAGCTCCAGGCCTGCACCGAGCCAGGCCTCAAACCCAATGATGTGGTCAGAAAGAAACTAATCCTGCAGGCTGAATCAACTCCAGGCCAGTCAGTGCTTCTGCACTGCGTAGGTACCATACATACTAGGCCAAGACCACAAAGGTGTAAGTACCACAGGCAGCACAGATTCTCCCAGCAAGGCGGTGGGGAGACAGGCGCAGGGATAAATTTGGGACTTATCCCAGATAACAAGACTCCATATTGTAAAGACAGAAGTCTGCATTTTTTAAAAAACAGTGTCTAACAAATGAAGTCATGGGGGGAAAAAATCTGTGATTTGCTGAACTTCTGGGAGCTATTCCAACAGTCTTTCCTTCAAACAGTTCCCCACGCTACCAAAGGAACCCATCTCCAGTACACAGCAGGGTCTCTGAAGTTGACAACCTTCAACTCTCCTTCATTCTAGCGTTGAAATTCTAGTCCACAATACAGAATTTATCCAATGAGACTGTTCTCAATTCAAGAAATCATCTACTACTAGCAACCCCTCATCTCTCACACCTTCTCCTATACATTACAGAAATCTCAACATTGATATGTTTACTCAACTCTTCCAAGAAAAACCAACTCTGGTCAGAAATTTTTGCCCTCCTGGCTTTTCAGTGGTGAACTAATAAAGTCTCTTTAAAATCTTAACACCTTCATTTTTTTTTTTTTTCACAAAATCACTCCAAAGAAGTAAGTAGAGCATATATGTTCTTCAGCCAAGAAAAAAAAAATCATCTAACAGCGGTTTTTCTGGTTAAAAATACATTCTCTCATCAGACCTAACAGAAGGTTCTTTTAAAAATAAAAGAAAACAAAAATGGTAAAATGAACACAGTAAAAGGCTGGGAAGGAAAAAGTTAATTCTAGCTCATGTAATAGTTTATAAATAAATCTAATATACTATAAATATTATGGCATCTCTGCTACTACCATAGGAAATCTGCTTTCTACCTACCATAAGAAAAAAGAAATACAGTACAATTTGGTACAATTACATTAAATAAATTCTATAAACAATCTTAAAAATGCAACTCTTTCTGTAATAATACAATTTTAAATAAAATTACCATTTGTAGCTGAATTTTTTCAGGCAAAGTACCGTGAAAGGTAAAATGCCTATTAATACAGCTTACTCTACACTAACAAATTTTAGGTTAACAGACCTAGAAAGGTTTTTTTCAGGTCACTTAATTACTTTAACCAAAGTACATATAAAACTATGATGTTTCATCCTTACAATATTTGACTACTAAATTCTTCTTGAATAAGTTACACTGGGATCTTGTTTAAGATTAATTTTATAGTTTTTTATTTACTTTCTGTGTCTCTTTTACCTTAATATCTCTTATATAGAAATTCAGACTGCCTTTTTGGCTTTGAAAACACAAATATTGATTCCACCTGGAAATTGGCCTGAGACTAGCGAAATACATAGAGTCCAAAAAGATGTTTCACATTCTGCTATTACCATGGTCTATAAAAATACTGAAAGCTAAACAAACAAATTCAATTATTTCATATAGTCAGAGGAATAGTCACCAGACTAGGAGTCACTAAACTAGATTTTATTGTTATCTCTAATACCAATTAGTTATGATCACAGACAATCACTTACCCATGGATCGATCATATCTTCCTTTATAAAATGAGGAAGTCAGACCATCTAACTTTTAAAAATAATACACCTTTCACTTCCAAAATAATATGGTCTCATTTCCACGTCACACATTTCTATCAACCAAGAATTCACGGTACTTTCCAAAATGATTCAAGTCAACCATTTAAAAGTTTTCACGAAACTCCAATTTTAAAATTATTTATCTTACCCCCACACCCACCCCAAGGCCTTCACATCGAGCTACATTCCCAGCCCTTTATTAAAATTTTTTGTTTGGAGACAGGGTCTTGCTAAGTAACTAAATAACCAGGCTGGGCAATGAATTTGAAATCCTCATGCCTCAGCCTCCTTGAGTACTGGAAAATTATGTCTTAAAATGACATGATAGTGCATATCTACAACCCCAGGGACCAAGAAGACTGCAGTAGAAGGATGGAAAGTTTAAGAATATCCAGGGAAACATATAGAAACTTTGTCTCAAAATAAAATTTAAAATGGTCTGGTAATGCAGCTCAACAGTAAAGCACGTGCCCTTTGGTTCAATACTCAACACAATAAAAGATGTTTCAGGGTTTTTTGAAAAACCCTGCCACTTTACCAAAAACAAACAAACAAAAAACTTACATTTAGCTGGGTAACCTTAAACAAACTATTCAATTTCTCATTCACAGGTAAAAGAAATAAAACTATCCCTGTCTATCTGAGTAGATTTTCCAAAAGTGCAGACAAAATGGTTTTGAAAGAAATTTATAAAACTCTCAAAGCTCATTATTTCTCATGAGCCTCCTTACTCTCTGAGCACTAACTGCAAAATTCTTAACTTATCAGCAGTATTTTTGCTACCAAAATGCACATGTGTGGCCTCACTTCAGGAGCACATCTTATATTACTTTGTGCACATCTTGACACAAAGATACATAAGAGTAACTTCAAGCTAACAATTTGGAGGTTTTAAAATGGAACACCAAGCTTTTCCCTCCTATATTCATCGTATGTGCTTTTTCTTATTATCTATTCACTTACAAAAATAAAACAATTGAGAAATACCCAAATATATAAAGAATAAGTCATATTCTTGTCTCTTTAAATTTCCTGCCAACATTTTTTACACACAAGTTATATTTTACACAGTTGTGACTACGCATATTTTTGAGTACTGCTTCCTTCTTACTCAACGCTGTAATTTTCCCACAGCAGAAATTCTCCATAAGCAGTGTGTTTGAGGGCTATATGATATGCCTTTGGCTTGCCCTTGTAAGTACCAACAGCATGCACTTAGTGGGTGTTTACTGTATGACAGGCCCCACCTAAGTGCTTCATCTTCAAATTCCCACTGCTGGAAGTGGCACTTGCTTATGTGTCCACACCTCATCACTATCATCCCTGAGATAAGTGCTATTAAGATGTTCATCTTCTGCGTGAAGAAGCAGAAAGCAGACTAGGAAAAATGGCAGAGTTGGGATCAAAGCCTCTGGAATCCAAATTTTATCCACTCTGTCCTATTCCCTACTGTAGGGAGCAAGAACAGCTCCCTACAAAAAAGAAACACTGCTATACACCAAATTCTGTGTTCTAAAATTGAGGGAAGAAACACCTGATAATTAGTTTGTTATGAAACAAGAGACAAAGGTTTATTACAGCATCTATAAGATCATAAAACTTTATAAACAAAATATTACCTATTCTCTCTCTCTCTCTCTCTCTCTCTCTCTTTTTTTAAGACAGGATCTCTCCCTATACAGTTTGGGCTGGCCTTGAACTCACTTTGTAACCTAGCTGCCCTCAAATCTGCAGGGATCCTTCTCCCTCAGCCTCCCAAGTGCTGGGATTACAGGCCATGTGCCACCACGCCTGGCTACCTATTCGTGTAAAAAGTCAATCACCCTATGTATAAACTAATAACCTATTTTTAACATTACGTGGTAAAAATGTTTCTTTAGAACATTTCTATATCCACATGACTGAACCTGTATTTTCTGTTACAGACAAAATGCATGTAAAATATGTGGCTCTCAAACTGAATATATAAATTTTAGAATAAACTGTATGCCTCAACAAACCTCTGGATAGTTTCTGATAGTTTCAGTTTCAGAATTACCTTCAGGGTCTGGCATGGTAGCGCACGTCTGAAATCCCACCATTTGGGAGGCTGAGGCTGAAGGATCACTGTGAGTTTAAGGTCAGTCTGGGCTACATAAGCAAGGTCAGGGCCAGCCAGCACTACATAGAGAGTTCAATGCCAGCCTGCACTACCTAGTGAAATCCTGTCTCAAAAAGCAAAAAGAATCACTTTCAGATTAATATCCAATAAATGAATGAAATCTCTATCCAACACAAGCACTGGCCCAGCCTGTCTTCCAGTGTCACCACAGCCATGCATTATCTTACTTACCTTTGTCAACTGCCAAAGAATAGGAGGTGAGAAGAAGTTCACATACAGTTCTAAGACAGTAAATTTCCTTATCAATTCACTAATAAGGATTCAAAAGGAAACAAAAAGAAAGTATATTTGTGAAACAAAATAAATCCACTAAGAAAGCAGAATAGAAACATAAGTGAGGGTCAGTCAATCCTCTTGATCAGAGCCCCTGCAGTTTCTCAAGCTTAATTCCCTCATCTATTTTCCTCTTCTTTCCTACTTTGTAACTCTGCCTAACAAATCAGCCTATTCTTCTTCAAAACAAAACAACAGAAATTTCACCAGCCAAGTGTTTTTTTCTTTTTCTTTTTAGTGGTACTGGAGATGCAAACAAGGACCTGTGTACTAATATCCTGCCTTTTAAATTTTTTTTTACTTTCAGACAAGGTCTCACTAAACTGCCCAGGCTAAACTCTAACTTCTAATCCTCCTGTCCCAGGACCCCCAGTGCTGGCAAGTATCACCACACTCAGCTCCAAAAGCTTCTGCACAGTTGTAAAACTAACTGTTCACTGAGTAAACAGCACTTCCAGTAGTTTTATTTATCAGTTGTATTTTTGCTTTGTTTTGTTTCAAGATAAACAAATTACTAAACATCTAGACCAAGAAAAGTCAGATCAGCATGTTCTTTTACATTTCAGGTCTCCATGGAGCTGGTAAAAACAAATGGACCCCCCCCATGGAAATTCATCTAACTTTGTTTCAATACATGTGCTGCTTTGAAATGCTATCTAAGATTGTACATATATACTGATAATCTGATTAGTTTTTTCTGAAGTAAGGCAAGCAGTGCTAGCCTCAAAGTGATACACTCACAGGGGTGGTAGGAAGCACACCTGAGAAACTAAAGAAATGACAGGACCCTGTGCATTAGGAAAATTAATCTGGCTGCAGGAGATAAAATGAAATGAGGTAACTAGAAATGGATACAAGGAGGAGATGTTAGAATCAAAAAAGAATGAAAAGTGAGACCTGTCAGATGTATACTCTTCAGGATATTTTTATTCACCAAAAAAGTATTTATTGAAGCCAGCAATGATGGTGCATGCCTGTAATCCCAGCACTCTGGGGTGCTGGGATTGTCTCAAATTCAAGCCCAGTCTGGGCACTTCAGCAACTTGGCAAGACACTGCCTCAAAATTTAAAAAAGAAAAATTTAATTAAACAATAAAGGTTTGTGGGGGGAGGTGGCTCAGCGCAAAGAATGTGGGTTTGAGTTTCAGTAAAGAAGGAGGTTCGAGCTTCAGTAAAGTAAGGCCCTGCTACGTGCCAAGCACTTGGGAAACTGTGGTGAACCAACAGTCAGTGAGGGAAGTAGACACTGAACACACAGACACATAAATAAACACACACTGTGTAAGTGGAACAAAGGAAAAGAACAGAAAGGTAGGGTTTGGGTGGATAGGCAAAAACAGCATAGTCCAGAGGCCAAGGGTAGTGGCTGGCAGCTGAGGAGGAACAGAGGGATAATGACTATCCCAGACAGAGGAAAAAGCTACTGCCCAGGTTGAGGAGAATGAGAAGGCTGGCACACACAACCATGTAAAAGCCCAGGGAGTGAGTGACAACAGGGTGGTGCCTGGAAAGGTAAGTACCTTAGAATCAAAGAGGAGTGACAAGCACTGGCAAGTTCAGGGTTCAGAACTGAACCCTCAGGAATGGAGTGAGAATGGCGGCACAGAGACTAGTTGCAGGGCCCCTATCTCCTGCTACCGTAGGGACAGAGGGGATACCACATTTCACCAGTCATTAGGGCTCTCACCAGAGATCTGAGTTCACCTGCAGACACGAAGATAGGATTGTCCTTCCAGGCTCTTGGAAGTTAGGTGTGGCCATAGGTCTCGCTTTAGCCAGAGACATGTGAGTGGAAATGACTCCCACAAGTGAGACACAAGGACCTGTCACATTTGAGATGGTGGCTGTCCCTTCAACCCAGGAACTGAGCCTTGGACCCACCCTTGATGGTGAGGTACCAGGGGGGAGGAATAAACTTTGCTATTTTATGCTGCTGAGATCTGGTGTCCTTAGCCAGTAAGAACTGACTCATGACATAACAGACACAGTGATGCTTGAGTGAGGAAGACAGACAGAGATGAACAAAAGAGACAAAAGAGGGGGTAGTGATTTCAAAGCTGGTGATGATGAAATGCTTTTCCTCATTAAAGAAAACAAGAATGCAAAAAGAGCCTGACATCATGGTAATCTTAGTACTTGGGAGGCTGAGGAAGGAGGGTCACTGCAAGCTGGAAGCCAGCCTAGGTTCAAGTCTCAAGAAGACCCTGTCTCCAAGAAAGGAAAGGGGAAAGGGGAAAAGAAGAGAAAGAACAAAGGAAAGGAAGCAAAAGAGACCACTCAGTTTGGGACAAAAAGTGACTGTTTTACAGATGTTGAACTTGAGGGACTTTTAAGAAAGCCAAGCAAAGGCGTCAGGCAGGATAATGGAAAACCAGGGCTGAGGTAGAGAAACAAGTCAAAACTGAGATAAAGCTGTAGAAACTGCATCAGGTGCTTGGCGCTCCCTGCAAAGCAAAGAGAAGAGATTTAATTCTACAAATCCAATCGACAATAGAGGACAGCCCTTCAGGAATAACCCTGTGCTCTGACATAGCAGGGGGCCAGCATGAAGACACAGGGAGAGAGTCAAGGAGGGAGAAGACAATCCTGCTTCCGCAGGGAAACTGAATGGCACTGGGGATGAGAGGAGGTCAGAGGTTCCAAGGAGCTGTGGGCAGTGAGGAGGCAGAGGCTCCAGCTTCTTTCCTCTCCCCACTTAATAAAATCTGAGCAACATTTTTTTCACAGACATAAAATTGCAGGTATCAAATACACAACAGGAATGAAATGGACTATTTACGCTAACAACTGGCCTTCCTCTGACAACTATACCAAATGCAGTCTGTAACAACCCATTCATCACAGCACATTCTCAAAATCATGTCTCTGGTCAATCTTTTTAACGCAGGAAAATAAATACATTGTCAATTACTGAAATCTGGAAAGGACAGAAAGTTGAAAAGGTAAGATCTGAGCTTGCCATAACCAAAATATCCAGAGAGAAGCACTATTGACACACTGCATCTGCTTCAGGTTGGAGGCCACTCATGCACCATGCAGATGCCAAGTGACTGATGTGCAGGGCTTTAAAGTAGGGACACTTTTTAATTTTCCTATTAGCAAGCCTACAATTCATGTTGCATAATGTAACATATCCCAAATCATACATTTTTTCAGTCTTTGAGCTTTGGAATAAATATACCTGATCAGATATGTTGGCTAAACAGTTTTTCTTTCTATACCTCCTAGTCCTTTTTTTAAAAAAAAAATGTATATGATTTTTAAAAATATAGCTCACATCATGTTTATAATTTTATAGAATAGTTTTACTTCCTTCAATAGTAACTTTTACTATAACCAGTCATTTATTGTTTACCATGAGTCAGACAGTGTTTGGGAACTTTGCAAGAATTCATGCATTTAATCCTCCTAACAATCCTGTGAATACACACTATTGGCATCCTCTCCCCCTAACCCCACCCCAGCTGTGTTTTGTTTTATTTTGTTTTGAGACAGAGTCTCGCTATGAAGTTCAGGCTGGCTGTGCACTCACTCTGTGGCCCCAGGCTGGCCTCAAACTCATGGTGAACCTCCTGCCTCAACCTCCCAAATGCTGGGATTACAGACATGTGTCTTCTTTCTCAGACAGGAAAAACTGAGACAAAAACATTAAGCACCTTGTCCCAGGTCACAGGCTAATAGCAAAGCAAAAGGATGACAGAACCTACACGCCTGGTTTAAAACCCCTGAACTTAACCACACACCCCACTACCTTCCAGTGTTATCATGTAAGAATTTTCTCATTATTCTAACACAAAAAATGTCATGGTGTCATAAATGGCCCACACGCCACAATTTATTTAACCCACTGTTATGACTTTTGAGAGTCTGTGGTTGGTCACTATTTCACATTTTTTGTCCTAATCAACCAACACTGTCACTAACTGAAATTTTAACTGTACATTCTGTGACATAGCACAGTTCAGGGTTAACACAGGGAGGCAGCAGACGCAGTGTGGCTAGGAGCTCAGGGCATCAAGGTCACCTCCCGCAGTGAAGCTCTCACACGCACCCTAGAACATCATATCAGCTCAATAACTGTGGTCTCCAGATACATGCAGTCAGGACCGCCTTTCCCTTCATTAACATAAAAACTTCAGTGTGTTAAGTGTCTACTATTAAGTAGTTTACAAGTGTTACCTTCTTTTTTATTACATGTTTGCAGTATGTGCCGTTTACAGACATCTTGAAGAGTAGATTCATTCTCTACACGAATCCACTCCCCAATTGTTTCCTTTATAATCCGCCTTCCCTCTCTCTTCTAATTCCCCTTTCCCCATTTTCATTCTTTTTCATATGATTAGCTCCTATTTATGGTATATAATATTTACATCCCCTGAGGTACTTCCCTTTCCCTTCCCTTTACCCCTCAACCTTGATCTCTTGGACCCTTCAACCTTGAACTCTTAGACCCCTGTTATCTTCACCAATACTTATTTTTAAAAAGTATTTTAAAACTGGTTGGACACGATGGTGCATACCTGTAATCCCAGCACACAGCAGGTTAAGGCAGGAAGATCACCACAAGTTGAAGGTCAACCTGAACTCACTTTTCGGGGACCCTGTCTCCAAAAATAAAAATGAAACAAAAAAATTCTCTAAGACCATGATGCCTAACACACCCAATTTTCAGGTGAGCAATCCTAGGCTTAAGTAAAATAAGTTTCTCAAAGTCTTCTGCTCATCAGTGGCAAAGCCCAGGCCCAACTGGTTTCTTCCTGCCCTTCGTGCTTTAACACAATACACAGACTTGGTTCAGAGCCATCCAGCTGCAAGACATATGAATGATGGCCCCACTGCAAACATGTTAAAAATCCTTCCACCCATTCATGACTACTGGTTGTTTTTTATGCTTTCTTTTATTTATTTTATATCTAGCTCTTACATTTAGCTATACTTTGTTTTAGCAGGTCATGTAAGGTATGATATCAATGCCCGTTTTTTTTTTTTTCCAGAATCATCTACTAAAAGGCACACCCACCGCATCCGACTACTGCTCATGGGGTGCCCTCAATACTTTTTCCTTCCATGTCATAGGCCTCTCTCCCTATGATACCCAACAGTCACATGATTCACTCCAGGATTACACTTCAGGGAAGATCTCTTTGAGAAGCATATGTTCCTGGGCTGGTTTAAACTTCCTTCCTAAAGTAGGAACAAAAATCAATTTTATGATGTGTCCTCAGCCAATCTTTGAACCTGGCCCTAAATTTAGCAATGGCATTGCTCAAAGCTTCTCCTTCTTTCTCCTAAAACTTGCTCCTCTTTACCCAAGATGCTCTGGTCCCTCCTTGGCCAACCTAGGCATTCTAGGCATTTACGCAATTTCTTACTCTTTTCGAGGGGAAAAAAAAAAAAAACCTAAAAAGTCTCCCTTATTTCTGTACCTCTTAGGTCCAGTTTAATTCTTTATAAACCCCTGCCCAAGGACCCAATTTTCAGCAAATTCACCTTCCTCTATTGTCTGAAGCACACATTTGATTCTTGCAGTTGTGTTCCTTTGTACCGTGACTGCCCTTTTGTGACCTGCCCACCTGTTTACACTCCAAACAATTCGAAGGCAAGGGCCTGTGACGCATCATATTCCCAAGACCCAGTAAAGTCCTAACCCAGTGCAGGCCTCCAGAAATGCGAATAAAGATTTCACAATTCCTTCTCTCCCTATTCAAAGTCAGAAATTACTAAAGCCCTCGTGCCTCCCAGTACTCAAATAGACTAAAAATCAAAGAAATGGAACCTGTTGTTGATTATCTAGCGGGAGATGGGCCTCCACCCTGCTTCCTGTATTTTGGTACATTTCTGTTTGTTAGGACTCCACCAAAGGGTGGAGGAAGACAGTGAGACGAAGCTCAGGCCAGTTCAGTTGTCAGCATCCTAACATATCTGATTTTAAATTATGGCCAAAAATGAGGTTTTACCTTACCTGAGGATTTCACAGAACACCCCTACCCGAGTTTCAAGTTACCTCAGATAACACTGGAATCCTGAGTTGACTGAATGAGGCAGGTGAGAGAGACTTAGCACAGACCCAGAATATTACCATGCCAGGCCTTCTGTCTGCCCTCCTCCAGCAACACAAAGGAAAAGTCAGTGACAACCTGACTTGGAGTCCTTTCATTTCACATTGCTGGATCTCAAAAGGAAGTAGAATTGGTATCCTTGGCAAGGGCTGGACATGGAAGGAGAGGTTGAAGCTGAACATACTGAGATAAGATCAGTAAGGCAGCAGGATAGCCAGATGACTTGTGTATCAATATCCAAGTGTAAGACAGGCCACAACCCATGCAAAGGAAAGTATCACAATATTTATACAATTTTCCAGAGAACAGACAGTTTTAGGTGTGGGCTGATATATTCTCTTAGCTCTAGGCCATTAATATATCTAAATGGCCTGAGATAAAATTCATCCGAGAACTCCAGAAGCAATCACAACTCCACCCTGCTACAGGAATTACTTCTAGTCTTTCTATTGGGTTCATTCTGAACATGTACACCTCTAGTTCACTAGTGTAAAGATACACTATAATACTGATATACATAAAAATAATTGTGAAAGATAATATTGATATACATAAAGATAATTGTGAAATTGTGAGAATTCTTACTCATTTCTGAAACCTAAATTACTTTTCCTACAGCTAGTAATATTAGTAGTAAGACCTTTACTACTCTTACAAAAGTTGTTTAGAAATGAAGTCTGTTGGCAGGGTAAGAAACTCTTAAACAATTTATTACAACCCCTTATTTAATAGCAGAAACACTGAGGTCCAGAGAAGTTAAGAATTTTTCTTTTCTTTCATTTTTTTTTTGGGGGGGGGTATCAGGAATTAAATTCAAGACCTCACACTTAGCAAGCAGGTGCTGTGCCACTGAGCTACATCTGGCCCTTTTTGGTTTTTTTGAGACAGAATCTCCTTATGTAGTTCAGGCTGGCACTGAACTCACTATGTGGCCCAAGCTGACCTCAAACTAGCAGCAACTCTCCTGCTTCTCCATCCCAAATGCTGAGTGCTGGGATTACAGACATGAAACACCAAATTTAACTGGTCCAATTAAATATAAATATATGGCAGGTACTGTCCCAGAAGTTTACTTATATTAATTCTTTAATTTTCCCAACAACTCTGTAAGGTAAATATGATTATTATCTCTACTCTTCAGGTAAGAAAAATGAGACCCAGAAAAATCAGTGGCACAGTTGGTAAGGGACAGAGCTAGGATTATAATCTATGCTCTAACTAGTAAATCTCCAGGAAAAACACCAGATTCTTGACCCTCTTGGCAAGTTCACTCCATTATAAATAATTCTAAGGCTCATGTGCCAGCTAACCACATTTGAAAAGTACTGCAAAACCTTGCTGGATCTTAATTAGAACAAAGATTTTTTTTTTTTAATCTGGGAAATGTGAGTAAAACATGAATGATTACTTGTATCTAATGGCATTACAGTTACATAAATATTCTTGTTTTTAAATAATACACACTACACATCCAGTGACAAAATGTTGTAAGATCTGAAACTTAGTATCTCTTTCTCTCTCTCTCTCTCTCTCTCTCTCTCTCTCTCTCACACACACACACACACACACACACTCTCTCTCTCTCTCTCTCTCTCTCTCTCTCTCTCTCTCTCCAAAAAAGGAGGATAGAACACATATGGCAAAATCTTGGTAATTATTGAATCTGGATGAAGAAACATGCAGGTTCATTATATTATTCTCTCTACTTTTTTGAATGTTTACTTTCAAGCTTGTCAAACAAGTAAATACAAAATTATTTATAAAGGCTCATAAAGCTCTTCATGAGAAATAAAGCTATGGAACAATGAAAATTTTATAAGCACATGTCACTTTTATATTTTAAAAGTTTTTTTTATGATCCACTGAACCATTTGATTTCATTGTTTCTGATCTCCCAACAATTACTCATCAACACTGTGAGAAGATCTAGTCAAACCCATGTGTTAATTTTTTAAACCATTTGTAGACCTGCTTTATTAGTCAGTTAAGATTATTACTGAGCACTTATTATGTAGGGGCCATTCGTATTAGCACTGATCCAAGTTAACAAAGAGCAGAGCAGTACTTCCCACCCAAGCATGTACGACAGACCAAGGATGGGTTGCTGCTCTGCCTGAGATGATAGAGGTTTATCTTCTTAGATCCTCATACCATAGAGACAGAAGAGAATTTATGTGACAGGTGCTTGACTTCCTGGCAGACACTGGAGTAGTAAGAGTAAGCAAGCAGTGGCAGAGTATCGGGCAGAGGCTTGGGGGGGGGGTCATGGGTAATTTTTAGAGCCTGTAAGTTCTCCCAGATTTCTCCTCTTGCAATGCAGAACCACTAGGATGCATTTCCCACTCAGCCAAGCAGCCCTTTAGCAACCTGAGTGGGCCCACCCACTTTCTACATTTTATAACTGTTCATCACAGGTTTCATCAGACAGACAAGACACCAGCCCAGTATCTGGTTGTTTGTGCTAAACGATGTCCAAGGAAAACATGTACTGCTAAAGTGTCAGGTGACAGTAGAAGTGTGTCACACATGAGAATGAACACTACTAGGTCACTATCAGTAGAACATCCACAGGCAGGAACAGCAGACATTCAATTCAAGGGCTGTTGCACACCAGTAATTAGTGGGCTGGTACCTGTGTCTGGCTTCAGTGCTCCACCAATGGTTTCTTAAACTTGCTCCTTCTCCGCAGTTGGGGTCTGTCAAGACCATGGAAATCATAGTAAAATAGTATTGACTCTTTTGTATCAAATCCCTGATGAGCACAGCAGGCCTCAGTTAAAAGAAAAGTTACAGGTAAAAACAAAAAAAGATACCACAGAGATGGTGGGCTCTATCCTCAACATATACGCAAAAGTCAGGAAGATGCAGCAACCAAACCTAGGGCCAAGCAACAGAAATTTGTTGAGGTTATGGAAGAGACTGCCAGGTTCCGGTCTATTTCCAACTGCTGCTCTACTCCTTACCATGAACTGATCAACTTCCATTAAAAAAGAAAAACAAAATCCCTGTTTATTATAGATCAAACCGAAGTTTGAGAAATCTGTATTTCGGAGACCTGGCATTCAAGAAAATTCAAAACTGAGCAAAATGGATATGGATATCAGCTGTTATCTCCACAAAAATCACTCGTGTAATCCTGTCTGGCGGAGAAGGGCATCGACTTGCCACCAAAATGCGTTAGACAGCTAAAAGGATCCTACCTACACGACTGATGGCCAGAAAATTGCTTTCAAGGCCCTCTTCTTGCGCAGCTGGAACAAACAGCACAAGTTACCCACCCACAAACAAGCCCCTTTCAAGAAAACAAATGCTGACACAATACAAGGAGCTGCTAAAAGTTTCCAGCTGCCCCACACGCTCCCTCCGGCTCAAACATCGCTGGACTCCAGCACCAACCCAACGAATGCAATACCAGTGTATGCCGTGTTTCCAAATATAGCAGGACCAACCCTGGTTAGAGAAAAGTTGATTTAAAACTTCATCTTCCTCACGCCCAGAGGCCTATTCTCTAAGGATCTTCTGCCAGGACCAGATTCATCTTGGACTGCTTGCTTTAACAGCTTGCCTCAAACCCCTGAACTTCACAATAATTTGCCCTAAAGCAGGAATGGCCAAGGCTTCCTAACCCTAACCCCGTAACCCTGGTTCAGAGGCAGCCAAACCTCAGGATGCATGCAGGCTTGTGGCACTGGCGCATAAGATGCTGAACCCTTCCCTCCTGGATTTCGGCCCACACAATGCGTCCCTCTCACCTGCACCTGTCCAAGCCACAGGTGCCGACCCCTCCGGAACGCGCCAAGAGCAGCGCTAGGGAAAGGGGCGGAGGTGAAATTTTCCAGCCCGAAGCAGGCAGGTAAAGTGGGGGCGGGGAGGCTGAAGGAGACGCAGCCTGGCTCGGAAGAAATTTCCCAGGAAGAAGGCGCAGCAATGGGGAGAGAACGCGGACTAGGGAGGGTCTGGAAGTCGCTGCCCCTCCAAGACTTTCCCTTGTCTTCTAAGCAGCCACCTCCGACCTGCTCCTCTGCACAACCTCGGACTCCCGCGGACCTAGTCCGGTCCGGGCCCGCCTGGAGCCCACCTCCGTCCCTCCGTCTCTCCCTCGGCGGGTCCCGCACTTACCAGCAGCACCGAGCCGCGCACCACCTCCGACACGCTTTGCCGCAGCTCCGCCGCCGTGCCCGGCTTACTCAGCGCCCGGGTGAACTTCCGAGTCTCCGCCGAGGCGGGGGGCAGCGGCGGCTGCGACATCCTCCTCTTCCCGCCGCCGCCGCCGCCGCCTGTGCCCGCTTCGCCGTGCGGTCCGGCCAGGCCCTCAGGTGCGCCCTGCGCGCCCGGCCCACCAGCCCCGGACTCCCGGCCCCGCGGCCGCCCGCTCCCCACGCCGTGCGCCCGGCTCCCGCCTCCGCCACCGCTGGGCCGCGCCCTCCGCCGTGTCACGCCCGGAGGCGCCCCCCGTGGTCCCCGGCACACTGAGCGGCGCGCCGGCTAGCTCGGGACAACCGCACGAGTGGCTGCTCTCCCATGCCCCCGGCCGCCACGGCCGCGCGCCCGGCCGCCTCTCGCGGGGCGGGGTGTCCGGCGCGGCGCGGGGCGGGGCGGCGCGGGCGGAGGCGGGGCGGCGCGGAAGGGCCGGGCCGGGTCTAGTCCGACGGCGGACACCGCGGGGAAGATGCGAGCGGCGCGGCCCTCGAGCCCGAGGTTCCCGTCTGTGATCCCGCCGCGCCCTGGGGACCACGAGGTCCTGGCAGAGTCGGGACTTGGTGGCACCTCGCCCCGGTGCGGAGTCTCAGCAAAGTGACCCGGGGAGGCACAGGATACCTGAGTCTGCCTACCACCTTGGGGACACCAGGGGAGACGGGGACCGCTGAGGACCGCGAGACCCCGCCGTCTGCTGCGTCAGCTAGGACACGGGCAAAACTTCTGGGCTTCACTCATCGCCTGTGCAGCCTCAGCACCACAGCCAGCAGGGGGCTTAAGTGACCCGGCGGCCGCACACGGGAACCGCTGTTGTCCGTCTGTCGCTCTCAGCGGCTTGACCGCAGGAGCGGAAACGGGGAATCGAGATGCGCCGGCCCCGGCGCCCACTGTAACCCCAAGAGGAACTTTTTCCTTACGAGGCTTTTCTCACTTTCCGTTCGTGCGGGGCCACCGCGGCTCCCGCTCCCTGATCCCCTTTCCTGAGGAAACCCTGCGCAGCCTGACCCTGACTGGGATTGGGGCGGGCGCGCACGCAAGAAGGAATACTTGTGCTCAAGCTGCGGCGCATGCTCCGTGGTTTCGGTTTGGGCGGGTTCCCGGGGCAAAGAGCCTGATTTAAGTGCGTCTCCTCTGATTGGTCGGATCGTTCAGGGCACGCCCAATGGCATTCTGATGGACAGCGCCTTACCTGCGGGGTCGGCTTCCGGCAGCGCCGATTGGCCTTGAAAACCGAATTTTAAGCAATTCAAGGAAACACCTCTGGCCCAGATACCCTAAGGCTCTGTATCTGGCGTTCCCACCGAGGCAAAGACTGGCCCATTTGGCTTCACCCAACCAGAAAGCGGAACACTGGCCCTAAAGCGTAATCGTAAAGTGGCGAGGGGAAAATACTATCTAGTTGCACAAAGTAAAATACCACCGTTCTGTGCTTAATAGGCAGGTCTGTCTCATAAAGAGGCTGGAGGTCAGGCATGCAGTCGGCCCTCAATACATGCTTGCTGCATCCGATTATTTTCCTAGTGGGTTGAGACCACAGGATGTGGCACTGAATGAGCCTGACAGGTTGGAAGATAAACAAAACAAGGAATGTGTGATAAAAACAATTACACACCAACCCATTTCCTCTGTGAAATAAAGGACTGGCCTAGACATTCCCCAGGCCTCTTTTTATCTAAGAGTAGAGCTGTGGCAGGTACAGCAGGTGATAGACCAGGCCTTACCCTGCCTGTTGCTGGAAATTCATACTGTTTTGTGTGACTGTACACGCTTCCACTGACACCTCTAAGTTACACGGGAGGATGTCAGCCCGGTCTTATCTGACCATTAGATACGAGTCTGAACCATGAATTAAAGGTTCTCTTTGAACTTCTGACTCCCTCAGAAGTCCTAGAACAGCACAAACTTTTCTCCTGCTCTACTCCACTATATCCACTTTCGTAGGAAAAAAACATATATATTTTAACTGAAAACAACAACAGCAACTCTAGTCCAACTAGAGAGGGAGTTAGTCCACAACTGTAAGTGGTGAATTGTTTTTTTGGTTTGGTGTATTTCCATGTGGCTTTGAGCTTGCTAAGTATCACAGACAAAGAAAAGCGACAGTAAAGAAAGATCCAAGATTGTGGGGTTTTTTTTTTTTCCTTTGTCCTTTCCTTCCTTTTTTGTTTGCTTGGGAGTTTTGTTTCTTTCATCCATATCCCTAGCACTTCCGAATTCTGTGACTGCCTGCTGATTCATCATATTCAAAAATTGGCAGGTTTTCATTTAGGAAGCAGATGATGTCTAATGTGTTAAGAGACATCAGTGTCTAACTAAGTACAAGTTCTGACAGAAAAGAAGGTATGGGGATGTAATTTGAGCCCAGGAAGATAGACTGTGTGTTGTCTGTGTGAAGACAGCGTTTGTTGAGTCTTTTATTCTTGGTAAAGCAACATAGTATATTGCTAACAAATGGGTCATTCCTCATGGGTAACTTTGAGCAGAAACTCAGTTTTCACAGTTATGGGTTGAATAATGTGCTTCCCTACACCCCCAAATGTACGTATTATATTCCTGGCTTTAGTACCTGGAAATGTGGCCTTGTTGGAAAATAAGTCTTGAGAGGTACAATTGAGTTAAATGAAGTCATACTGAATTAGGTGGGCCCTAGCCCAATATGCGTGATGTCCTTGGAAGAAAAAAAAAAAACAACATACCAACACACAGAGTACCTTGTAACAACAAATTCCAAAGTTGGACTAATGCATATACAAGTACTAGAAAGTACACAAAATACTAGAAAAAACAAGATGGACTGTCCCCCTAGAGCCCTCTGGAGGAGCATGGCCCTGGTGACATCTTGATTTCAGACTTCTGGCCTCCCAAACTGTGCGAGAATAAATTCTGTTGTCTAAGCCATTCAGTTCAGGGTACCTCATCACAACAGTCCTGGGAAACCAATATTCTTACCATATGCTGTTTTCTTAAATCCCCACCAAAATAGACCCAGAAATATGTGAGTTTTACTGGCATTGACCCTTTCTTTCCTGGGGACAGAGGTCATACTAGAAGAGGAAGTACAACAGCTCAGAAGTCCTGCCTGGGTTGAGCCGCACTCTAGGTAAGCCAGATGAAGGGCATTTAGGGTATGACAGAAAATGCCTGTCTAGTTTAGCTGAGGGAGGAATCTAGTTTTTTGTTTTTCCAAAACTACAGGAAGAAAGCTTTCCTTTCTGTTGAGATTGATACTAGTAAGTAGTGGAAACAGAATGTAATTGCAGCCAGGTTTGAAAATTTGCTTATAAATTACTATACTGTACCCAAATACTTATAATTCAAGCATTACCCATGTTTTAATCATATTCTCTAGGTCATTTCCTTTTAAAGTTTGTTTTACAATTTGCATATATAATAACAATGACATAATTAACAAAAGTTTGTTTTACAATTTGCATATATAACAATGACACATAATGAACAATCTTTTTCAGCTATATCTTGAAAGAACGTATCTGTTTCTAGCAAAAACAAAAATATCCAATAAGGAGTAGGTGTTTCTGGGGATTGTGGCAGCTAGGAGACTCACTATTTTGTCCTTGCATCTGCCCAGACTTGTACCCCAAACTTCACCTCAACATCCGCTTATAAGTATTCAGTCTGCAACAATCAAGAATGTAGCACAGAGAATTAAACAGAAGATATAGGAAAAGATTAAAGTAAGTGGAGCAAGAGAAATAAAAATATCACATGAAACTGCAAGAGGAAATAAAAAGAAATTCACAGCTTGATACATCAAAGTGAAACTGCAGAACAATACAAAGAGAATCAACTGGAATGAAGACAGACTACTCACAAAGATAAACGATACTTGACAGTAACAGAGCTAGAAAATAATGAAATCATGCCAGTGTGCTGACAGAAAATACCTGCCAATTGAGAACTTTATGCTGAATGAAACTACTCATCAAGAATGAAGACAAAATGCAAACAACTGAAATGATATCAAGAAGAAAAAGAAAATCTGAATAGGCTATAACAAGTAATGATTGAATTAGTATTATAAAACATCCCACAAATGACATAGTTCTTTATATTAAAAACCTAGGGAATACGCACAAGCACAGACATACACACACATGCAATTAACGCTAATAAACTATTTCAGCAATGTTGTTGGCCATAAGATTAATAAACATATCATTTTTATATTTACGCACTAGCAAAGGACAGTCCAAAAAATGAAATTATATGAACAGTCCTATTTATAATAGCATCAACAAGAATAAAATACTTAGGTCTAAATTTAACAAAATGAATTCAAAACTTGTACACTGGAACACAGAAAACATTTGAAAGAAACTGAGTAGGGGGCCAGGGCTTTAGCTTAGTGGCATAAGTGCCTGCCTGGCAATCTCTACGTCATGAGTTTGATCTTTGGTACCAAAAAAGAAAAAAAAGAAAAGAAAAGAAATTGAGTAGGACTAAATAATGGTAAGACATATCCCCATACTGGACTTAATATTATTGAAATGAAAATATTGCCCATATTAATATACATATTAATATACAGATTCAACACAATCTCATCAAAATACCAGTGGACTTTTTGCAGCTGAAAAACTGATCCTAAAATTAATAAGGAAATACAAGAAACTCAGAATAGCCAACATAGACCCAAAAATAAAAATGAAGTTGAATGATTTATATGTCTCTATTTCAAAATTTACTACAAAGCTATAGTAAACTAGACTATATAATATTGGCATAAGAATAGAAATGTAGATCAATGGAATAGCATTCATAGCCTAGAAATAAGTACTATGGGCAAAATTGTTAAAATCTTTCTGTGTGAGTTACTTTTCTCATTGCTGAAACAAAATGCCCAACACCTGTAAGTTAAGGGAGAAAAGATTTATTTAGATCATAGTTTGTAGAGGTTTCAGTCCATAATCAACTGGCTCCAAGGCAGAGTGGCACAACAGACAGGCATTTTAGAGGAGAAACAGTTCATGGAGGGCAGAAGACAGCAAAGCAACAAGGGCCCAGATAAGCCCCTTTCTGTCCCTTATAGTGTATCCAGGCTACCAGGACTAGTGCAGTGCCACACCAATCATTGAACTGATTTAATAATCACTCAGCCTTAATCCTAGCATGGCACCATGAATCAATCACACATTCTAGATGCAAACAACTCTAAAAAAGGACACTTATGACTGCATAAGACTTCAGGGGGCATCCAAACACAAGCCGTAACATTCCACCCCTAACTCCTCAAAAAGTCATACACATACCTTTTGCAAAAGGCATCTAGTCCATCTCTAAGAGTTGCCAAAGTCCTAACAGTTTCAGCATTGTTGAAAAGTCCAGATCCAATGACCCCTCTGAGATTTAAGGCAAACTGTTTAGCTGTTAGCCCCTGACACAAAATAGACATTACTATTCCAAAAGGTACAAATAGAGGAATACAAAGGAATGGGGTCCAAGCAAGTCCAAAATTCAGCAGTTCTATAGTTCCATGTGAAGCATCTGAGGCAATCTATGGCAAGATGTGAACTCCAAAGGGCTTGAGAGCTGTGCCCCTATAGTTGTAGCTTTCACAGATTTTGTCTTGAACTGACTCTGCTTGCAGTTTTTCTCAATATGTTCCTGTCTTCTCCAAACTTCTAGAATCTCTGCTGTACCCTTGGCATTACACTCACAGCTTCATGAACTGCCCTGTCAAAGGCACACTGCCTGGCCTTCCAGACCTTTTTCTGAAATTTAAGTGGAAACCTCTCTGATCCCACAACTCTTGCATTCTGCATGCACCTAAATCCAGCACTCTGTAGTTGATGCCAAGGTCTTCCACCACTTGAAGCAGTAACCAGGCTTTCTTCTCCCTTGGCTATAGGAGTTGATTACCTGTGAACCAAATCCAAAGAAATAGCTTCCCTAGGTTACCACTATTCTGGATCATGGTGCTCCGAGGCTCTCTTCTCAAAGCAAAGTCTTTTACCTTTGGGACTCTGATGCTGTAAAGGCTGGAGTCCTATCAGTTCTTGTGATGTCCTCAGGCCATCTTTTCTGTTATCTTCTGAATACTTTGATTTTTCTTGCTAGTCTTTTTAGCAACCAGTATCTCCTCTATTCCATCATTGTAGGCTACAACTTTACCAGAGCTTTTATTCTGGCCAAACTCACATTTTGGATCATTCTACTGGGCTCTTTGTCCTTAATTATCAACATAAATCTGGCTAAAAGCCCCCAACAGTAGCCATGCCACCACCTCAACAATAGATTGTCTTGAAATTTCTTCTGCAAAACTAATTAGTCCACCAGCCTTAATCTTAGTCTCAAGCAAAGTCTCTAGACACAAGCAAAATGCAGACAAACTTTCAAGGTATAACACATTGTCTGGAGTCCAACAGCCAATGCAGTTCTTCCCAGCAGAACCTCCTAGAGCCTGGTCTTTACTGGCATGATTTCCATCAGCTTTCTGGTCATCTGAGAATCTTCCATCAAGTACAGTCTAAGACACTCCATTTCTACATTTTCAGCAGGCATCTTTCAGCCTTTACAAACTCTCCCCACAAACAAGTACCAAAGGCTCCTAAATTACATGGTCAAGTATAGTCACAGCAACCCCACTTCTTTGGTAACAAATTCTGTCTTAGTTACATTTCTCTTGTTGCTGAGACAAACTATCCAACACCTAAAGTTAAAGAGGGAAAGGTTTATTTAGCTCATAGTCTGTAGAGGTTTCAGTCTATAATTGACTAGCTCCAAGACAGAGTGGTATGGCAGACAGGCATTGCAGAGGAGAAACAGTTTATGGCAGGTAGAACGTAGCAAAGCAACAAGGCCAGACAAGCCTCTTTCTGCCCCTTATACTGTATCAGGATAGTGCAACTCATGGAGTGTCAAACCAATCACTGGACTGATTTAGTAACCACCCAACCTTAATCTTAGCATTGAACCATGAATCAATCACACATTCTAGATTCAGACACCTCTGAAAAAGTCCATCTATGACTGCATGAGGCTCTGGGGGACATCTAGACACAAGCCATAACACTTTCAATAACCGAAAAATATTCTTTTCAATAAATGGTGCTGAGTCAACTTTATATCCACATGTAAAAGAATAAAGTCAGACTTTTCTGTATCACTATATTTTAAAAGATTTAAAAACTAAATATAAGAGCTAAAACAAAAAAAAAACAGAAGAAAACAGAAGCATACACTTTTGTGAACTTGGATTAGACAATAGCTTCTGAGATACAAAACTAAAAGCATAAGAAGTCAAGGAAGATAAGATAAATTGGACATCAAAACTAAAAACTTTTGGGTTTCAGAAAATACTGTCAAGAAAGTGAAAAGAGCTCTCAGCCAGGTTGGGTTGGCCTGGGGAGAGCTTAAGACCAGCACTCCCAGTGGCTGAGTTCATATCCAGCCCGCTTGGACAGGGGACTGAGCCCCGGAGGTTCCACCGACCCAGTTCACCACGCCCAGCTTCCGCCTTTCAATTTAGGGAGCCAAGAGCCTGCAGGGGAGTTAGGATCGTGCAAGGTGAGTCCCAGTGCCCCGAGCCTGGCTCAGGGAGAGTTGAAGACCTGCATTCCCGGCAATTGAGTTTCTAGAGACCTCCTGGGGACACTGGACTGAGCCCTGGAAGTTCCACGGCCTCAGTGCACCATGCCCAGTGGCCTTCTTTCAATTCAAGAGGCGGAGACCCTGCAGGGGGACTCTTGGCCCAGTTGGGCTGGCCTTGGGAGAGCTTAAGACCAGTACTCCCAGTGGTTGAGTTCATATCCACCCCCCTAGGACACAGGACTGAGCCCCGGAGGTTCCGCTGGCCCCAGTTCACCACACCCAGCTTCTGCCTTTCAATTTAGGGACAAGAACCTGAGGGAGAGCCTGGACTGCTCCAGGAGCTGAGGGCACAAGAGGTGATTCACCACACACCCAGAGGAAGCTTTGGAACACTGCTCAAAGCAAGGAAATATAGGAAAATGACAAAAGGAAAGACCAAAAAGCAATCTAAAATCTCCAGCCCATCCCAAGAAAGCCTAGGAGCCATGTACATAGAAGAAAATAGAAGCCATACACCTGAAATGACTGAAATGATATCAACTGAAATAAAGAAGCAACTAGGGGAAGCTATGGAGAAATTCAAATTAGAAATAATTGCCCAGGTAAAAGAAGAAATGATAAAAGTAGCAAAAGAAATAGTGAACACATCTAGTGAAGACACAGCTAAAAAAATTAGAGAAACAAAGCAAACAGATAGAATCCCTGAATGAACACTATAAGAAACAAACAGAATACATGAAGCAGATTCAAAGAGATATACAGGAAATAAAAAATTCTATTGAAAGCTGCCAAAACCGCCTTAATGAAAGTGAAGATAGACTTTCAGACCCCGAAGATAAGATCGCAGCTAGTGAACAGGAAAGGAAAGATCTTTTAAAAATAACAAAGAAATAGGAAATAACAATTCAACAGCTGCAAGATGATGCAAAGAAAAATAACATAAGATTAATAGGCATAAATGAAAAAGAAGGGGACAGCCCAAAGGATATCAAGAGGCTATTTACAGAAGTAATAGCTGAAAACTTCCCAAACATGAGAATGGAAACTGACATATGGATTAGTGAAGCATATAGAACTCAAAACAGCCATAACCAAAATAAAACTACACCCAGACATATAATAATCACCATCCCGGAAATCCCCTATAAGAACAGAATACTAAAGGCTGTTAGAAAAGACAGATCACCTGTAAAGGAAAACCTATCAGAATCACAGCAGACTTCTCAACACAAACAATGAAGTCAAGAAGTGCATGGAGTGAAGTATTTCAGATCCTAAAGAAAAACCACTTCCAACCCAGAATGACGTACCCTGCAAAACTGTCCTTCAAAATGGGTGGAGAAATAAGATACTTCCATGACAAAGAACAGCTGAAAAACTTCGTGACCACCAAACCAACCCTACAAAGAATACTGAAAGACATTCTAGATACACATAGGATAAAACCACCAAGCAAGGCAGACAATTAAACAGAATGGAAAGCTAAAGAAAACAACAGCAGAAAGATAACATGTCAACAATAAACCAATATATAACAGTTATAACCATTAATGTAAATGGCCTCAACTCACCAGTCAAAAGAAACAGACTGGCAGGATGGATCAAGAAACAACATCCAACCACATGCTGTCTACAAGAAACCCATCTAACTCAAAAGGAAACCCATAGACTGAAAGTCAAAGGATAGAAAACAATACTTCATGCAACAGGAAACCACAAAAAAGTGGCGGTAGCTATTCTGTTTGCAGACAATGTAAACTTCAAACCAAGAATGATCCAAAGAGATAAAGAAGGTCACTACATATTAGTTAAGGGAAAACTTCAAGAGGAAGAGATAACAATCTTAAATATATATGCACCAAATTCCAGAGCACCCAGCTATACAAAGCAAGTATTAACAGAAATTACAAATCAAATAAGCAATAACACAATTATAACAGGAGACCTTAACACACCATTGCCACAAAGGGACAGATCAACTAGACAGAAAATCAGCAAAGAAATAACAGAATTGAATCACACCTGTGAACAAATGGACTTGATAGACGTATATAAAGTGTTCCATCCAACAACATCAGAATATACATTCTTCTCAGCAGTACATGGGACATTCTCTAAAATAGACCATATACTAGCCCACAGAACATATTTAAGTAAATGCAAAAGAATTGAAATTATCCCATGCATGTTGTCAGATCATAGTGCCATGAAACTAGAAATTAATGATAAAAGCAACTGCAAAAACCTCACAAAGACATGGAAACTGAATAATACACTCTTGAGCAAACAGTGGGCCACAGAGGAAATTAAAGAAGAAATTAAATAATATCTACAAGCAAACAAAAATACAAATACAACTTACTGGAATCTGTGGGATGCAATGAAAGCAGTCCTCAGAGGAAAATTCATTACAGTGAATTCCCACATCAAGAAAACAGAACAAATACAAATAAACAACCTGATGCTACAACTCAAACATCTAGAAAAAGAAGAGCAAGCCAAGGCCAAAGCCAAAAGAAGGCAGGAAATTATAAAGATCAGAGCAGAAATTAATGCAATAGAGACTAAGAAAACAATACAAACAATCAATGAATCAAAGAGTTGGTTCTTTGAAAGAATAAATAAAATTGATAAGCCCCTAGCCAACTTTATTTTAAAAAAGAAAGAAAAAACTCAGATTCATGCAATAAGGAATGAAAAATATGAAATTACTACAGACTCAGTGAAAATACAGAAGATCATCAACACCTATTTCAAAAACCTCTACTCTCATAGGTTTGATAACATAGAAGCAATAGACAGATTCCTAGATACATATGAACTAGCAAAGCTGGTCAGGAAGATGTAAAACTGCTGAATAACCCAATTTCTATTAATGAAATTGAAAGTGTAATTAAGTCCTTACCAACAGAGAAGAGCCCAGGCCCAGACAGATTCACTGAAGAATTCTATAAGAAATACAAAGAAGACAATTCTGACACTTCTCAAACTCTTCAATGAAATTGAAGGGAAGCAATTTTTCCTAAGTCATTCCTGGAAGCAAATATTACTCTATCACCAAAACCTGAGAAAGACCCAACTAAGAAAGAGAACCACAGGCGAATCTCCCTAATGAACATAGATGCAAAAATTCTCAATAAAATATTGGCAAACAGGATGCAGCAAATCATCAAGAAGATTATACACCACGACCAAGTGGGATTCATCCCAGGAATGCAGAGATGGTTCAACATATGTAAATCAATAAATGTAATCCACCACATCAATAGAGCCAAAAATAAGAACCACATGATCATCTCTATAGATGCAAAAAAGCTTTTGATAAGGTCGAACACTCATTCATGATAAGAACCTTACCGAGAATTGGAATAGATGGTCTTTACCTCAATATGATAAAGGCCATCTATGACAAACCAACAGCCAGCATCATATTAAATGGCCAAAAACTGAAAGTCTTTACCTTAAAATCAGGCACAAGACAAGGATGTCCCCTATCACCACTCCTATTCAACATAGTATTGGAAATACTAGCCAGAGCAATTAGACAAGAGAGAGAAATAAAAGGAGTAAAGATAGGAAAAGAGGAAGTTAAATTATCATTATTTGCAGATGACATGATACTTTACATAGAAGACCCCCAAAACTCCATTGAAAGACTCCTAGACGTAATAAATAAATTCAGCAATGTAGCTGGATACAAAGTCAATACTCAAAAATCAATAGCATTCCCATACACTAACAACAAAAATACTGAGAGAGAAATAAGAGAAGCCACACACTTTGCACTAGCATCCAAAAAATGAAATACTTAGGAATTAATCTCACGAAAGAAGTAAAAGAGCTGTACAGGGAAAATTATAATATCCTGAAACAGGAAATCGAAGTGGACCTCAGAAAATGGAAGGACATCCCTTGTTCATGGATAGGAAGAATAAACATTGTGAAAATGACCATTCTCCCAAAATTATACAGATTCAATGCAATCCCAATCAAAATACCACTAACATACCTCATAGATCTAGCGAAATCACTCCGAAAATTCATCTGGAACCAGAAGAGACCTAGAATAGCAAAGGCAATTCTAAGCAGCAAAGGCAAGGCAGGAGGCATCACAATCCCTGACTTGAAATTATACTACAAAGCTACTGTAATAAAATCAACATGGTACTGGAATAAAAATAGACCTGAAGATCAATGGAATAGATTGGAAGATACAACCACAACCACAACCACAAACTCACTCAACCACCTTATCTTTGATAAAGGGGCCAAACATGCTCACTGGAAGAACGACAGTCTCTTTAACAAATGGTGCTGGAAAAATTGGCTATCCATATGGAGAAGACTAAAACTAGACCCATGCCTATCACTGTGAACTAAACTAAAATCTAAATGGATTAAAGACCTAAATATTAAAACAGAAACACTAAATCTGTTGGAAGACAAAGTAGGTAAAAATCTCAAAGATATAGGGGTAGGTAGAGAATACATGAACAAGAATCAAACTACATGGGAAATACTTCCCAGAATCAATGACTGGGACCACATCTTATTAAAGAGTTTCTGCATGTTGAAAGAGATTTCCAGCAGAGTGAAAAGAAAACCCACAAATTGGGAAAAAATCTTAATGGACTGTCCCTCAGACAAAGGACTTCTGTCTAGAACTTATAAAGAATTAAAAAAAAAATCAGACCCTTGAAATTCAAAGGCCCAATCCAAAAATGGGCATCTGAAATGAATACACAGTTCTCAGAGGAAGAAATACAAATGGCAAATAAATACATGAAAAAATGTTCATCATCATTAGTCATGAGAGAAACGCAAATTAAAACCATACTGAGATTCCATCTTACCCCAGAAAGAATGGCCAAGATTAAAAAAAAAAAACCAACTACCAACAACAAATGCTAGAGAGGCTGTGGGGAAAAAGGAACTCTCTGCACTGTTGGTGGGAGTGTAGACTGGTGCAGCCACTGTGGAGGTCAGTCTGGAGATTCCTCAAAAAGCTGGGCTTGGAAGTCCCATTTGACCCAGCTGTTCCACTTCTAGGCATACTCCCAGAAGAACTGAAAACATCATACCACAGTGATATATGTGCACCCATGTTTATAGCAGCACAATTTGTAATAGCCAGATCTTGGAAACAACCTAAGTGCCCATCAACTGAGGAATGGATAAAAAAGTTGTGGTATTTTTATGCAATGGAGTACTACTCAGCTATAAAGAATGATCACATTGAGATATTTATAAATAAATGTACACAACTTGAAACCATACTCATAAGTGAAATAAACCAAACTCACATGTGTGAATACCATATAGTCTCCCTAGTATGAGAGTTAGTAAGAGTATATAAGATTTTATGGTAATCTTGATTCCCCCTTTCATGGCTCTGAAGCCTTTCAATGTTTTCATTCATCAGTTGGAATGGTTTTATTCTGTTTTGTTTGACTTTATTATGTGTGATGGTATGAACAGCTGTTTTGAAGAAAACAAAACATGGCAGCCATTGCTGATTTAATATCGTCTTGCTTTGAAGTCCTACCATGCTTCTATTCTTCTATTACCATAGGTTCTATCATGTTGTGTCTTATTGGGATTTTAATACATGTGATAGTATAAACAAATTTTTTATGTAACATGAAATATTATAGTAGCCATTGATCATTCTTTGTTTGTCAGTTCAGAATGCCCTGTAATTCTTTCATTCTTTTGAATGGTTTTATACTATTTTGTTATGTTTGATATTAATGTATTTGAAACTATGCTCAACTATAACAAAGAAAGAGATATTATGATAGCTATTGTTAATGTCCAGTTGTCTTATTGTAAAGTGCTGTGTTGCTTATGTTGTTCTGTTCTGATCTGCTTTGTTCTGCCCTCTTTTGTTTTACTCTCTTTAAAATAAAAAAAAAGAAAGTGAAATGATACCCCTCACAGAATGGGGAAAATATTGGTAAATTATATATATATATATATATATATATATGTATATATATATATATATATATATAGAGAGAGAGAGAGAGAGAGGGTCTAGTATCTAAGCTATATAAATAACTCTAGTAGTGCAACAATAAAAACACAAATAACTCAATTTAAAAAAGACAAATGATTGAGTATCCATTTCTTCAAAGATACATAACTGGCTGATAAGCACATGAAAAGGCAGGCGCTTGAGATCACTAGTCATTAGGAAATGCAAATACAAATCAAAGCCAATATAAGATACCCTTTCACATGTTTTAGGATGACCAAACTAAAAAAGACAGGCAATGACAATGACAGGACATGGAGAAATTTGTACTCTCATATATTATAGGTAGCATTGTAGATTATACCAGCCACTTTGGAAAAGCTTGACAGTTCCTCAAAAATCTACACTTGGTTATGGGGCTTATATCTGTAATGCCAACTACTCAGGAAGCTGAGGCAGGAGATCACAGTTTGAAGTCAGCCTGAGAAGCTTAGGGACACCCTGCCTCAAAACAAAATTAAAAAGGCTGAGGATGTGGCTGAGAAGTTGCCTTGCATGAGCACTTGTCTGGCATGCATGAAGCCCTGTGTTCAATCCCTCAGTACTGCAAATAAATAAGTTACCATATGACTAATTCCACTCCTTGGGATTTATATATAAGGGAACTGAAAGCATGTATCCAAGTGAAAAGATGTACAAAAATGTTTACAGCTGCATTATTCATAATAGACAAAAGGAGATATAAACCAAATATCCATGAATTGATGAATAGAGAAACAAAATGTGGTATAGACATGTAATAAAATATTATTCTGCTATAGAAAAGGGACAGCTACTAAGGCCTAACTCAGAGCAAGTCTGTCACTTTCTTCAATTCTCTGTAGGCCGAGAGGTAAGGAAGCCACAGAAGAAAACTTTGATGCCGGCAGAAAATGGTTGGTTACAGGAAAATGGTGGAGTGGTAAGCAACAACACAGCCTCTCTGGGACTTGGAATCCAGACACTGGAAAATAACAACTTGGAGAAGAAAAAAAGAGAGAAGTAGATCCCCAGGTATAAGGAAGGTTCTGACAGGAAAATTAAAGCCTACAGAAAAATTGAAGAGACAGAACACAACATGAAGGGAAGGAGCAGGCTGCTTCTTCCCTTCTTCCTTTGGAAGGAAGGGAGACCAAATCTACAGAGACAAAGTGAAAGCTGGGAACTCCAGAGGGCTTCAGGGAAAACATGATGTAACAGACCTGCAAGCGCTGTGAGCTGCAAGAAGAACACGAAATTATGCTCCCACATGAGTCCTTTGACAGGCAACAGCTGGTGAGTGACTCCAGTCTGAATGCCCACCATATTCCTTGGTCAGCAGCCATTCCGGGGAAGGGTGGATTGTTTGAATCCCAGACTCAAAGCAGCTGTGGGATGGTTTCACCTCAGGGCTCCCAGTGTGATGTTCCCACCTTGGCTGGTTTAGAGAGAGACAGGAAGCAGTCTTGATGAGGCAGCACTGGTGAAGTCAGGAAGAGACCCCTCTGAAACATTCAGACTAAAAGACACAAGCCCACCCCCTTGGCCAGAGACCAGGCTTAGCTGGAGTTTTTCTGGATTTGTGAATTGCAGCATTGGCGACCTCACTCTAACCCTACTTGCTGCTGGTGCCTGCATCTAGCACAGACTGGAGGTCCGACTGCCTCTTTATCTACCGATGTGAGCAGGGACATACATGTCTTGACTTGGACACTCCCCCAAAACTGTAGATTCTAGAAGAAAACCACACAGTGAAAATCACAGTGAAATTTTTTCATGTGAGTGTGTGTTTTGTTTTGTTTTTTCTTTCTTCTTCACCACTTTATTGGAGTTTGGGAAATTTTTTCTTTGTCTTTGTTTTTGAACTCACTTTGTAGCCCAGGCTGGCCTTGAACTCACAAGAATCCTCCTACCTCGACCTTCCAAGTACTGGGATTACAGTTGCATACCACTATGCCCAGCTTTTCTCTCTTTCTTTCTTTCTTTCTTTCTTCATTTTAATTTTTCTTCTTTTAATTTTTCTCTTATTTTTATTTCCCATATGACTTCTTTTTTCTCTCTTTTTCCTTTTATATTCATCAGTTATTTTCTTTTACCTTTACCTAATTCTGTAACCATCTTCCTACTCCCCTATAGGATCCTTGTACCCTTTTCTCCTTCTTCTCTTATCAAGTTTAAGGTTTCAAATTTTTCTTCATGCATTCACCCATTCCCAAACTTTGTGCTTTAATAGTGTGATCATAAAGCTGTATTAGTCTTTAGCTAGTTAATGCTATATAATTATGGTTGAATTCTTTTCTATCATCAATAGACAGATAGCTGTCTTATTTAGTACATAGTAGCTGTAAGTAAATAGCTGGGTTGTCTTCATGTTTACACGATAATTGTGGATTTCTTCTTTTAAGTTAAAGGTGGTACATAATTGGTTTATTTTATTTTATTTTATTTTATTTTATTTTATTTTATTTTACTTTATTTTATTTTATTTTGAGACAGGGCCTCGCTAGGCAGTTCAGACTGCCCCTGAGCTCACTTTGTAGCACAGGCTGGGCTTGAATTTGCGATTACCCTCTTATCAGCCTCCTGAGTGATGGGATTACAGGCATATGCCACCATGCCAGACCATAATTGATTCTTATGGCATGTTAATGTCCAATTTGTTTTGGATGATGTTACTGTAGCTAATTTGCTTGATATGATAACGGTCAGATAATTGTTACTATTTCTCTATAAACCAACACTCGGATTACCTTGGTAGTAAAAACAATACTAGCATATATTCCCAGTGAACTCAATATTGGGTTAATTGTGCTGCATTCTCCCTTCCCAAATTAACCATGCTGGTCAGATCTATGTCTGAAACAAAGGATGATAATTAGCTATGCCCAAGGCACACCACTGAAAAACAATTAACTAAAGAGATCGCTAAACTAGCAACAAAGTCTTTACACTCTAAGCATCCACAAACCTCTACACAAACCAAAATAAAACAGGAAAACAACACAACAGAAACACAAGAAGTCAACAAAATGCCTCCTAAAACTTTGTCAAAGCCAATCTAGGGTACATTGAGGGGGAGAGTAATGCAAGCTATATAGAAAAATTTTCAAAAGGATAACAGGAGGTTAGAAAACAGATCAAGTGGTACTCAGTGGGATCACGGAAGATATACCTAACAGATAATGGAAATAATAACCAAAATAATCTAGGAGTTTTCAGAAGCTAGATGAGCTAAACAAAATGATACAAAATACCAATGTCCAGTTTAGCAAAGGATTAAAAGTCCATGAAAAAGTTTCAATCAGAAACCCAGGAGATTAAAAATTATGTTGGAAATATAGGCAGTAGAAATGACCAATGTGAGGACAAAGTTTCAGAACTAGAAAGCAGTGATGGTTTCAAAGACCAGCTACTCAAAGATGCCTTAACACTAGTAAGAGTAGATGAAAAAATCAATTCAACAGCTGCTAGGTGACACAAAGAAGACTAATCTAAGAGCAACTGGACGAGGTGAAAAAAGACAAAACACATGGCATTAAAAACCTGTTCACAGAAATAATGGCAGATAACTACACAAATATAGGGAAAGGAATAAACACAGAGATAAATGAGGCTTATACAACCTCAAATAGCCATGACCAAAAGAAAATCTCTCTGCACACCATTCTATTCAATCACAGGGACAAAATCTTAAAAGCTATTAGAGAAAGGTAACAAGTCACATTTAAAGGTAACTCGTTAGAACTACAGAAGATTTCTCAATGCAAACCTTAAACACCAGGAGAGCATGAAATGAAGTGTTTCAAGTCCTAAAAGTTAACCACTTTGGACCCTGACTTATGTATCCTGCAATACATTCCTTCAAAATTTATAAAGAAATAAAATATTTCCATGACAGAGAGAACCTTAAGAAATTCATGACCTGTAATCCAACATTACAAAAAATTCTGAAGAATATCCTAGAAAGAGACAATGACAAAGCCAATAAGTCAAGAAGAATGGAATACACCTGGCAGGATGAGCAGCTAAGCAAAAGGAAAAAAAAGAAAATCATCAACAGGAAAATAATGCAATGACAAAAGTAAGTCAATATGTCGGTAATAACTCCAATGTGAATGATCTCAATTTCCCAATCAAAAGACACAGATTGGAAGAATAGATCGAGAAGTAAAACTCAATGATATGCATTATACAAGAAACATTTAATTAAGAAATTCACATATTAAACAATCAAAGGAAAAATAAATAATCAAATGATGGAAAACAGCATTCCGTGCAACAGGAACCCATAGGACTATATAAGTAGCTATCTTAATTTCAGACAAGTAAATTTTAAACCAAAACTGATCAGAAGAGAACAAGAATGCCACTACATATTGGCTAAGGGAACAATTCAACAGGAAGAGATAACAATTATAAACACACACACATCAAATATCAGCATGTCCAACCTCATCAAACAAACACTAACAGACATGAAAAATCACATAAATACCAATAAAATTGTAATGGGCAACCTCAATACCCCACTGTCACAAATGGACTGATTGAATAGACAAAAAAATCAACAAATAAATATCAGAGTTGAACCAAACCTTCAAATAAATGGACGGAATAGATACCTACAGTGTTATACCCAACAACAGAATACACATTATTCTCAGCAGCACATGCCACTTTCTCCAAAATAGACCATGTACTAGCACATAAAGCATGCTTAAGTAAATGCAAAAGAATTGAAATTATCCTGTGGGAGACCAGATAGGAAGATTAAAGCCTAACTGATCTCTTTTGTGAGCACTAGAGGGAAAGGTGGTATGAGTATGTGCTAACACTCTGCTGAGAAAATTAATACAGATGAGTTCTTGTTATTTACTTGGATATGTACTATGGATGGTAGGAGACAGATGAATCCTATATTATGCTTATTGCTTGTGCTCATGTCTGAGTGAATAAAGCCAAGGTGTACCAGTCACTTGGAGCTCTTTGCCAAAGGAAGACAAGAGCCCCTGGGCCCTCCACATTTTAACCTATTCTGTGTCTCTTTGTGTTTCATCTTCATAGACCTTTGGTTAGGTACAAGCTCATAGGCTGGCCTCCTACATTATCTCATTCATGTTATCAGATCATAGTGCAGTAAAACTAGAGATCAATGGCAAAAGAAACAACAGAAACTATGCAAACACACGGAAATTATATAACACCCTTGTTATGGCTTGTATCTAGATGTCTCCCCAAAGCCTCATAGATGGTCACAGGTGGGAAGTTTTGAAAGTAGCTAGATTAAAGTGTGAAAGTAGATTAAGGATATGATCCTGGGATTGTGAATGTGGAAAATGGAAGCCCCACCCTGGGTGTGCTTGGAACAAATTGATAAATTTGTAGCCTGTATGGAACATAAAGAGACAGAAAGAAGGCAGGCTGCTGCTGCTTGCTGCATCCTACCTGTTTGCCATAGACTGTTTCTCCTCTGGGATGCCCCTCTGCCATGCCATCTTGCCTTGGAGCCAGCTGACTATGGACTGAAAACTCTACAAGCTATGAGATGAAACAAACTTTTATTCCTTTAATTTTGTGTGTCTAGTACTTTGTCTCAACAATGAGAAAAGTAACTAAGACAATTCTCTTGAATAATCAATGGGTCACAGATGAAATTAAAGAAGAAATTAGGCAGTTCCTACAATCAAATAATGCCAGTATGACACACCAGAACCTATGGGATACAATAAAAGCAATCCTAAAGAGGGAAGTTTATAGTTGCAAATTCCCACATCAGAAAAACATAGCTCAAGTAAATAACCTAGTGATGCACCTCAAGTTCCTAGAAAAAGAATAACCTAAATAACCCAAAGCTAATACGAGGAAGGAAATTATATAGATCACAGCAGAAATCGATGAATCAAAACAAAAAAATACAAAGAATCAACAAATCAAAGAGTTAGTTGTTTGAAAGAACAAACATAATAGACAAACCTTTAGCCAATCTTACCAAAATAAGGAGAGAAAAGAACCAAATCCATGCAATTAGAAGTGAAAAAGATGAAACTGCAACAAATCCCTCCAAAAGTCAGAAAATTATTGTAACTACTCTGAGAACCTGTACTCTAAAAAAGTGGAAAGTTCATAGGAAATGGAAAGATTCTTAGATATATGTGAACTACCAAAACTGAACAATGAAGACATAAAAATCTTGAAAAATAAAATAAGAATAAAAATACCAATTAAGAAAAGCCCAGATCCTGAGAGATTAATTGCTAAATTCTACAAAAACTTCAGAGAAAAATCTAACTCCAGTACTCCTCAAAATCTTTAATGAGATTAAAAAGAAAGAGACTTACAAAGTCATTCCAGAAAGCAAATACTACCCTATTCCACAAGCAGAAAAGAGCCCCACCACAAAACAGAACTGCAGGCTAATCTCTTCACTGAACAAGTTGTAAAAATCCTCAGAAAGCTACTGTACTTCAAATAGAATGCAGCAAATCATCCAAAAGATAACATATCATGACCAAGTAGGATTCATTCCAGAGATGGTGGAGTGGTTTAATGTACACAGATCAATAAATATAAGACACCACATAAACAGAAACAAGGACAAAAATCACGTGATCATCTCAATAGATACCAAAAAAGCATTTGATGAAATCCAACATCCATCCATAATATAAAAATGAACAAAACAGATATAGAAAGTATTTACTTCAATCTGATAAAAGTCATCTATGACAAACCAACAGCCAATATCTTATTAAATGGACAGAAGCTGAAAGTTATTCTTCTAAAATCAGAACAAGAAAAATATGTCTGATATTACCACTCCTGCTCAGTACAGTTCTTGAAACATTAGCCAGAGAAATTAGACAAGAGAAAGAATTGAAAGGGACATGGATAGGAAAGGAAGAAGTTTAGTTGTTATTTGTAGAGCATGATCCTCTATATAGAAGACTCAAAAACTTATACCACAGGACTCCTAAAATAAATAACCAAATTCAGTAGTGTATAGGATACAAAGTCAACACTCAAAAGTCAATAGCATTATTCACATTAGTAATAAACTCATTGGGAGAGAATTAGGAAACAATAAAATTTATAGTAGCATGAAAAAGGAGATTGAAGAGGACATGAGAAAATGGAAAGATATCCCCTCTTCATGGATAGACAGGATCAATATAGTCAAAATGGCCTTACTTCCAAATCTATTTACAGATTTAATATAATTCCAATCAAAATACCAACAGCACTCCTCACAGAACTAGGGAAAGCAATCCTTAAAATTCATAGGGAACCAGAAGAGACTTATAATAGCAAAAGTAATTCGAGGCGACAAAAACAAAGCACAGCATCACAATCCAGCCTTCAAATTATACCACAAAACTATGATGATAAAAACATCATGGTATTGGGAAAAAAACTCATGGGTCAGTGAAACAGAGATGCAGAAACAGTTCCAGGAACACCCTTATTACTTTATCTTTGACAAAAGGACCAAATACTTTTGCTGGAGGAAAATTGTCTATCTGTATGCTGAAGATTGGACCTACACCCATGCACTAAACTAAAATCAAATGGATCAAAGATCTATCTACTAAAACAGAAGCATATAATCTGGTGGAAGACCAAATAGATAAAACTCTTGGAGACATACACATAGGCAAAGACTTTCTGAGCAGAATCTAGTTACATAAGAAATAATACAAAGAATCAACACATGGGATCACATCAAATTAAGACTTCTGCACAGCAAAGGAAACCACCAACTGAATAAAGAGACAACCTACAGAATGGGAAAAAATGTGCCAGCTAATCCTCAAAGGACTAATATCTGGAATATATGAAAAATTCAAAATATTAGACTCCCCAAATTTAACTGTAGACCCAGTTTAAAAAGGCACATTTAGGATGAATAGACACTTCCCAGATGAAGAAGTACAAATAGTAAATACATGAAGAAATCTTCGGCACTGATGGTCACTTGAGAAATGCATTCCATTGCATTCCAGAAAAAATGGCCATCATCAAGAAACCAAAACTAACAAATGCTGGAAAAGCTTTAACAAAAAGGAACTCTTTTCACTGTTTGTGGGAGTAAAAACTGTTACAACCACTATTGAAATCAATGTGAAGATTCCTCAATAAACTAAAAATAGAAATTCTATTTGATCCAGCTATTCTCCTTCTGGGTACATTCCTACAGAAGTTGAAGACATCCTATTACAGTAGTACATACCCATAGCACAGTTCATAATAGCTAAATCTTACAAGCAGCCTATATGCCCATCAACAGATAGGATAGGGTCTGGGGATTTTACACTTCAATGAGTGAATATTATGGTTTGTGAGTTATATCGCAATAACACAAAAAAGAATGTGTTGTAGACAAGAAGAAAGTGGCCTCAGATAGAAGATCTGTGATGCAAGAAAGAATGTTGAACAAACAAGCATATAGGTATATAAGAACATCTCAATCTAAACAAGTGCTATTTCAAATAAAAATTGTAATGCCTAATTTGTGGAACTTAACCAAAATTACTAAACAGCAGTATGTCAAGCAAGTATGGTGTTTGAGCATCTTCATAAAGAATAGGTGGATTAGTTTTAGACCCTGCATAACAAGACCCTGTCTCAAAAACAAACAAACAAACAAACAAACATGATTATGAAATGTTTCAGTGTACTCCAAAATGGGATAAGCAAAACTTATTAAGGTTTAAAAGAACATTTTAAAGTATATCATTCAATTCTCTTCAAAATATGTAATCAATACAACCACATCCAGTCACACACTGCAATTCTTATGCCTTTTAATATTTATAACTCATGTTTTAAACTTGTAGAATAGAGCATCAACTCAGGTTTGAAGTATTCTTTATTAGCGAATAGTTGCTTTGCTCTGATTTTTTGTTAAATTGTTTGAAGTTGCTTAATTGAACTAAATTTTGGCAGGTCATATTGAGTGTCTAAAAGGAGAAGGGAATTAGCGTTAAGCATTTTCAAAATACTACAGGACTTTTAAATCTGTGTTGTTTGCCTAAACTTGTCCAAACATACATATCATAAATCATAATAATGTCCCTTTCCTTAATTAAGATGAAGTGACTATTTCTGGAAAGGTGGACATATTTGACATCAATCAAATTTAATTCAAATATTTAAAAAAACTAGATTCAGCAATGTGATACATTAACAGAATAAAAGATGAGTCATGTGATCATCTCAAAGATGCAGAAAAGCTTTTGAGATTCAACATGCTCTTATGATTAAAAACTCAGCAAATTATATACAGAGAGAAGGAACCTTAACCCAATAAAGCCCCACAGCTAACTTCATACTCTCGGGTGAATGCTTTACTTCTAAGAGCAGAAACTGACCAAGGGTATCCACTCTTGCTATTTCTGTTCCTTATACTTCTGAAAGTCCTATCCAGAGCATTTAGGCAAGAAAAAAAGACCTAAATCATCCAAATTAGAAAGAAGAAATAATTTTTTCTCTATTTTTTGATGATGTGGTTTTATACATATAAAAAAGCTTTTGTTACCAGGCAGATTCATTCTATCCTTGTTTTCAAAAAAGCTAGCACCAATAATTTGCCATTATTTTTCTAGGAATGGAGGATAAAAATTGCATTTTTTAAAAAAGAAAGCTTGTGGAGACCTTTACAAGAGATGGGTATTATTTAACTTTCATCTAATACTCTATAATAGTCTTCAAAGAATAGTGTGCAAAAATACAAATCTTCCAAAGTTTAATTATGTATTACTTTGGGATTGTGATGAAAATTGTTGTTCTCACCCTCCACCCCCATAATCTCCCATAATAACCAGAAATTAATCCAGATTGTGTCCAGGGCTCTTCTAACCAAGTCTAAATATAGGGGGCATGGGTAATGCTCCCTCACAGAAATAGATTTTGCTCTTAAGTACTTAGAGCATACTTTCCAGCAGACAGTTCCAGTGGTGGGTACTGGAAGAAACAGAGAGTTACAATTCATTATTTGTTCTTCCAAATTTATTGTGAGCCATCTTCCTGAAAGTGGTAGACAATCAAGAATTTTGCTAGAATAGACTCATCTGATTTCTGGACTTTTGGGAGAGGACTGGCTGATGAGGAAATCTCACAGTGGCAAGAGTGGCTAGACTACTCGAATATTATCCCTAACCACTGGTTCAGAATTCCAGTTTGGGGGCCTTTGATGGACTGAACAGAGCAGAAAATATCAAAACTATGGATACCCCTGTATTCAAAACCTCAGTGACATTCAGTGAAACACAGGAGCAGAATAGCTCCTTGATGACAATTAGAGTCATGGGTTTGGGTCAGTTCTGTCCAATAATGCAAAGGATAAAACATTAAGAAATATGAAAAGAGAGAAAGAAGAAATGATCATATATTTAATGGAAAAATGCAGATATTTTACATAAGAGATGGGGCAAAGGACCTCAAATAAATGAGTTTGATTAGTAAGCTCATATTTGTCAAACTGTCCATACAGTACCCATTTGCAACCAAATATTTATATAAAGACAGTTGCATTGAGTGACTCAGTACTATAGTAAGTGTTACTCTGAGAGAAAACATGACCCAAAGTGTATACCTTGCCATATGTACTTTGTTTTTTGGGTTTGTTTGTTTGTTTGTTTGTTTTGGTACCAAGGATTGAACTCGTGACCTTGCACTTGCTTGCCAGGTAGGTGCTTATGCCATTGAGCTAAATCCCCGGCCCACTATATGTTCTTTTTAATGTTTTATACTACATTTATTATAAAATATTTCCATTAAAAGATCTGTCATTGTGGAGTTTATATATTCTAGTGCAACAGGTAGTCAACACACAAGTCAAATAAGGGAAAGTGAAACAACTCTGACAAAGGCACGTATTTAGATAACAAAACAAGAAAGGGGACTAAGCTGTATTAGAGGTGAGCTGGATTGAAGTTCAAGCAGAGGGAAGGGAAGGTCTCAGTAAGAAAGGATCTGTGAAATAAAGACCTGAATGCAGCAGTGAAAAGAGCCATGAGCAGGTTTGTGGGGAGCTCCCTGCAGACAAGGCGGATGGCAGTGGAAGGCCATTGAGGCAGGAGGGGTCTGGTAGAGTAGAGGAGCAACCAAAGCCAGTGTGGCTGGAGTAGGAGAGAGTGAGGAAGAGCATGAACAGAGGATGTGAAGCTAGGTGCAAAGGATGAGCAAATTTGGTGGCATCTTTGACCTCGACTGTAAGCTGGGAAGCCACTGTAGGATTTGAGCAGAATGGTGATGTCACTAGATGTCCACCCAACCTGTTCCCAGGGCACACAGGCACAATCGCTGTGAGCTGGTTTTGTGAAAGTGGGATCCAGTCAATAGAAGTAGATCAAAGTGCCATCCACCACTTACACACCTGGCCATGAAGCTCCCTGTGTGATCCTGCACATGGCCATCTCCTTCTATTGCAGTAACCATGGGAACCACATGGTAAAGATGGTGGCACTCACGTGAAAAAGTGGATGCATGCTGGGCCTCTGAGTCAACACCTGGAGGAGAGCACCTCAGGGGGCCTTCGTAGCCTGGAGTATCCATAATGGATTCGTGGGGTCATAAAGGACAATGGTTGTGTTAAGTCACTCAGTCTTTGGAGCTGTATTTTATAGCTGCATTCAGCATAGACTAGAATCGAGGAAGGAGACTACATGGAGATAGTTTGGTTTATAACACAGTTTGGTTTATAACCTTCTGTTATGTAAACCATTTTTTACTTTACAAAAATGAATTCTCAAAATATTCTTATAAGATAAATGAGTTAAAGTTTATGTCATAGATCAAGTGTACAAACACAGAGATACGTTCCTAAGTAACAGTGATGTCTTGATTCATGAACTTAATTCTTTCCATGATTTTGTATGCTTGCAATTCGCTTGCAACCAAAATCATGGAACAAATTCTGTGATCAAAATAGTGGAAAGAATTAAGATCATAAACTGGGGTACCGCTGTAACAATATTTCTGGTCAGGCTAAAATGAGACTTAGATATTACATTACAGTTTTCCAAACAAAAAAGAAGTGTGTGTGTGTGTGTGTGTGTGTGTGCATGTGTGTATATGTGTAGTCGTGCATATAATAAAATTACTATAAGAAATTGCTTCACATCATTACGGAAGCTGAGAAGTCCCATGAGCTGCTGCCTACAAGATGGAGACCAGAAAAGCTGGTGATATTGTTCCAAGGCCTGAGAGTTGGAAAGTCAGTGATATGGTTTCCAGTTCAAGTTCAAACAGGCCAAGGGTCTTCCTTCTCCTCGATCTTTTTATTTCATCACATCTGTATCAGTTAGGATTACTAGGAGGAACAGGTTAATGGCTTCCTGCAAAATCAGGGGCAGAAGAATGCAAAATGGCCATCTGTGTGCCAGAGAGTCAGAGGATCCAGTCAAAGTTCAAAGGTCTGGAGCTCACTGCAGAGTCTGATGTGAGTCCCTGTTGGGAAGCCAAAGGGTTTACACTGGAAAGTTTAAGAATCTGTACTAGAAAGCTGAAGGAACAGGAGATAAACTCCCTTAGGCAATGGCATGACTGGACTTCTTGAAAGAAGACTTCCTTCTTTCCCTTTTTATTCTACCGAGGCTACAAGCCTACTGGTTGGTGCTACCCACATCCGGAGTGGGTCTTGTATCTTCAGTTTGCCACCTGCATGTCAATTATACACAGCTTTGCTAATCTGATAGGTGGTACTTGCACAAGTCAAGCTGACACAGCACAACTAACAATCGTACCGCCTCAACAGACTGGATTGCATCCACTTTCAATGAGGTAGACCAACTCTGTTTCTCAGCCTGCTAACTCAAACACAAAATCTCCTCCAGAAACATCTTCACAGGCACATGCAGAAATACTGTTTAATCACATATCATGCATCTCATGGCTCAGTCAGTTTAACACATTAATCTTTAGATATAAAGGCCATATCTGATGAAGAAACAAGTTTTCTCCTCAATTATTTCCACTGCAGGAAGCCTCCTCAATGAGCCACTGCAGCATAAATTAAGCAATGATGCCATGTACTTTTAAACTAAACATCTACCTAGATTGACTGGTTAAAACAGGACACAAAGCAAGTTTCTTTTGGAAAAGACTTTCAAAAACTTGCATAATATTTCTAGGGAATCGAGTAAAAAGAATAGAGTGAAACAGAGTTTAAAGGAGTGAGAATCAGGGGGGAAATTGAGCATAGAAAAAGGTTGTGTCTCTTAAAAATATGCCACTTCTCACAGCAGAAAAATGTTGATCTCTAAACGCTGTTTCCATGCTTGGGCTCTGGAAGAATGTTGGCCAGGATAAATGCAGGGGAACAGGGCCAAAGAGAATCTGCAGTTAGCCCTGAGGGGCCCAGTGTGGTGTGGCATCTCCTGCATCATTTCCTTGAGGCAAGTTTAAGGCAGAGCACACAGTCCTCTACTTGGCCAAAGCTTCACATCTGAGAGAGCAATGCTTCTGCTCAGGACTGGCTGCAGATTTTGCAAAGATTACAGCAAAATGAACATGTGGAGCCTCTTACTCATATTAAGACTCTGAAGTGCACAGGCCCCTTCTAAGCGCATGCCTTGAAGACTTCTTTTCAAATCCACCTTAACCCCTGACTCGTGGAGAACCCTAAAAGAGTAATCCTTAGGTGGCAGGAAGCCTTCAGGGTTTCAAGGCATCCTCTTTCAGAAAAGTACAGTTGTTAGTGATATGATAAATGCCTTGGATCTCATCAAATTTGGGAAAGCACTGACCAGTTTCCTCTATGTGTATGAACTGTTAAGATTTCAGGATACTTTCAGGTTTTTTTGTGTCAAGGTCATCAAATTGACACTATTCTTTAGCTGGTTTGTTATCAAAAACACCCCTTGTATTGGAGTACTAAAGGGGTTATGGGGTATAGCTCAGTGGTAGAGCAGCTGCCTAACATGCTTGAGTCTGTAAGTTTAATCCTCAGCACCACCAAAAAAAAACCATTTATTGGCTTAAATTGTTCACCTAAATTGTTTTGTGGGCCGGGGATAAAGTTCAGTGGCACACCACCTGCCTGGCAAACATGAGATCCTCAGTTTGATTCCCGGTTCTGGGAAAAAAACCTAAATTGTTTTGTTTCATAGGTTATTAATTTCTTTCTGAAATGTCTCATTTAATAACTATAAAGAATATGAAGCAGGTACCTTTTTATTCATCTGACTAGTTTATAGTTAATCCTGTATATTAAAATATCCTCCTCTTCCTCCTCCCCTTCCCCCTCTCCTCCTCCTCCTCTTCCTCCTCCTCCTCCTCCTCCTCCTCCTCCTCCTCTTCTTCTTCTTCTTCTTCTTCTTCTTCTTCTTCTTCTTCTTCTTCTTCTGGTTTCAAAGTTGCACTATCTAGTTCAGGTTGGACTTGAACTTGCCATGTAGCCCAGGCTGGCCTTGAATTCCTGGTTATCGCATGTGCCACCACACCCAGCTCAAAACACCCTTCTAAAGTACAGTTCATATGGTGTATTCTAACTCCTCTTCCCCTTAGTGGACCCCAGGACTGTCTCTGAGAGGAGCCGAGCAGGAAGACAGTGGGATCCACTTTCCAAGACCATGGAATACACTGCACAAGGAGGCGCCCAAGGCTCCAGCCAACCCACCCTGCCACCTGCTGCCACAGAAGCTGCTCCCTAGAAGCAAATGAGCTGAACGGTCAGCACTTTCCCGATCATACCATACTGTAATTGTTTTCCTTTGTTTCATGACCATCTCTTGCCAAACTCCTCCAACTCCTGCTATAATTGGGTATAATTAAGAATTCTTGGCTTCCTCCTCCCCTCCCCTCTCCTTTTTGGTTGGTTGTTTTCCCTGCTCCTCTTGCATCCTGGGAAAAGAGCACCAGGTCCCCTGCTGGAACTGACAGGCTGTATTAGCCTGATGGAAATGCCTCTCCCTCTCTGCCCATCCTTTGGCAGCTGCCAGTTTCTCTTGTCCTCTAAAGAGCCAAGGCCAAGCCAGGTTGGTGGCTGCAGCTGGTGTTGTCCACCGGATGCGAGACACGGATGAGTTAGCAGGTGCCATCAGTGCGACTCCAACCCTGAGCCTCTTTTTAATCCATACAGAGAAAGGCTATATTTCGACCAAATGAAAATTACAAAACAAGTCTCCATGTAATCCAGGCTAGCCTCAGATTGCTCAGGAATCTTTCTGCCTTACCTCTCTAGTGCTGGGATGACAAGCGTACGATACCATGCCTGTCCAAAAACTTGAAATGTTAAGCCAGAATTTAAAAAGTGTGATGGATTTATTCTCGGTGTTGATGTGGGTTCTGGAGTCCAACTCCATTTGGCTCTCCTCCCTCGACAGGATGACGGTGGCCTGACCCTGATGACGTGACATGTGACCCTAAATGTGTGCTGGGTGATGAGTCTATTCAAGGAGAAGAGGAAGTGGGGTGAATCTCAAGGATACTTTCCCCTTTGAACCCAACACCTCCTTTGCTTGCCTTTCTTTTTCTCTGAGGCAAAAACTGGGAAGCCTAATGACAGATTGCAAAATGAAGATGCAAATAAATACAAAAGAAGAAAGAAAGAAAGAAAGAAAGAAAGAAAGAAAGAAAGAAAGAAAGAAAGAAAAGTAAGTAAGTTACAAAACAATTTCTAGTGCTCTGGGTTTGACCTCTGTTCCATGATCACTCCGGCTTTCCTTGTGTCTGTGAGGTTACCAGAAGGACTGAAGATTCAGACCAGTGCAGACTTTAAAATAAGGCCGTATCCAGCTGGCAGTTGCATTATCATCACCTTTCTAATCACAGTTGTTAGCACATGCAATAGAGAATTTCTCTTTCAGTGCTAGGAAGGAAAAATGATTTCAAAAGGCAGTCTGAAGCTGGGGGGTATAGCTTAGTGGTAGACTTCTTGTTACACTGTGCCCCACCCCTGCTCCCCCAAAAGGCTGTCTCTGAGTTTCTGGTTAGGTTGCAACTAAGCATCCCAAGTACAGCATGTGAACAGCCTCTGAGCAGAGATGATGTGTTAGTCAGCTTTCTTCTAGCTGAAACATAATACCCAACACCCACAACTTAAAGAAGAGGAGAGGTTTAATTTGCTCACAGTTTCAGTCTGTGGCCAACCGGCTGTAAAGCAGAACCATTGTGGCAGAAGGACACGGTAAAGCAGAGCTGCTTGGCTCATGGCAGCTAGGGAGCAGAGCAGGCAAAGAGTGCCAGAGTGGAAGGAGTGAGGGATCAGACAGAGGTGCCCAGGCCACCTTCCCTGACCTAGCCGGGCACTCCCAGGAGTGTGTTCCACCAATCCCCAGTGTGGTTCCCAAGGTCAATCAAGTTGAAACTGCACCGTAAGAGCCACAGATAAACACACTGCTAATGGAAACTAACTCTAGAATATGGTAAAGTAGGATCCATGGGAATGTGCCTGCGTATTACATAGTGTCTAGGATAGGTAAGGAGGCCAAAAGGCTACAAGAACAGGATCTGATGTTATGGAACCCCAGGGGAAGTCTTTCTGAGTCATTTCCTTGACTGTAAAAGTGAGAGAATTGCTAGGGTCCTTCCACTTCTGATGTTTGAATTCTATTTTGCTCTACTAGTTTCTATAACTTTTGTCTTTTACATTTCATCCTCTCTCTTATTACCACATATATTCCCAGACATTTACACACTGCACCAGGAAGAAATTTTAAGGATCAAGTTCTATTAGATCTAGATATAGTTTAATAAGCAACATACATATATATGTATGTATATATGTGTGTATACGTGTAATACGTATAGAGAGACATATACATATATATGCATTATATATGCCAAGGAATATGTATTTTATGTACATTCAAGCAATATAATTAGGAGCCCCCAAGGAATGGAAATAGAATAAGAAATATTTTATACTATAAAATTTTGCATTATTATTATATAATAAATAAATATAATGTATATAATATTATATATAATAAATAATACAATTAACATATATTATATAACATGATACAGTATATGTATATTTATACAGTCCAAGAAGTAAGAATAAAATTTCCAACACATGATTATAGTTCTAAAGTTGATTTTGTTGGTGCCTTAAGGAAATAATTGTACAGTCTTTGCTATAGTTTAGAGCAGAGAAAGCAAGGGAGAGAGAGTAAGGAAGAGAGATAGCTAAGTAATATATGTGGTAATGACACAGGACGAAAGGTAAAAGGTGAAAGTTATAGAAACTAGTAGAGCAAAACAGAATTCAAACATTAGAAGTAGAAGGACCCTAGCAATTATCTCATTTTTACAGTCAAGGTAAGTTATATATTATAAGAATATATGTAAATATAAGTATGTTCTAAGGAATGTGATTAGAATAAACAAAGAATATAAATTAAAAATTTTTATTATGTACATCATATTTTATATTATGTATATATTTTGTTATATTATGTAATATATTTTGTTATATTATGTAATATATTTTGTAGTCTATCTTGATCTATCTATCTTCTGTCGTATGTAATAATATATTCTTTTTTCAAGAAACAGAAGTAGAAAATTCCAGTCCATGGTCATACTCATGGGATTAATTTTGTAGGAAACTTCAGGCAGTAATTGTTCCGTTTAGACATGACTGTGTTCCAGTAAAACTTTATTTTTTTGCATAGAAATATGATCATTATATAACTTTCACTTGACATGAAATACTATTCTTTTTCTAATATTTTTCAACAATTTCAAAATGTAAAAACCATTTTGAATTTGTGGGACTTGCAAAAACAAGTGGTCATGCCCATAATATACATACTGTCCATGGCTGCTTTAGCACTGCAGTGACAGAGAAGTGGCAAGAGACACTGCGTGGCCTACAAAGCCTAAAATATATACTGCCTAGTCCTTTACAGAAAACGTTTCCTGATCCTTGGTCTAAACTGAACAATCTATCCCATCATCCACTTCTCCAAGCTTGTAGGATGCTGTTTAAGGGTCAGATCTATGTTTGTGCATCTTGGAGGTGTGCCAGGAATTTCATGAACTTCTCCAAGGTGCTTCCTTTCTGCCCTGTCCCTGGTACTTTCAACTTCCCTGTGGTTTTTGCTTACGCACACAAGTGTGTGTGCCTGTATATTGTTGTTGTATGGTAGTTTTCCATCTAGAAAGCTGGAACTTTAGTTCTTCCACTCTGTTGCATACTTCTCAGAACCATGCTCATCAGCTATGAGGACGGAGACAGGAAAAGCAATGGAGTTTTGCCCCCTCTTGGAGTCACAGCTCCTGTGATTCAAGACTCCCTTGTCCCTCTGAGAGCTCCCACTGCTGCTGCTATGGCTGGAATGACCTGAGGGCTAGGGCTCAAAAGAATGGAGAAAAGAAGAAAAGATAAAAGAAAAAAAAAGTGATTTCACCTGAAACTCAAGGTTAGGAATGCCCTTTCAAGTAGCTGTAGCCAAAACCAGAAGAAATTTTCCTGGAGCGCTTTCTTTCTGTGAGTGGGACCTGCTTTTGGTTTAGGACTAATTTAAATAGTGCATGGTGACACCTGTAATCCCAGCACTTAGGAGGCTGAGGCAGGAGGATCACCATGAATTCTAGGCCAGCGATGGCCACATAGTGAGTTCAAAGCCAGCCTGAACTACATAGCAAGACCCTGTCTAAAATATATATATTAAATAAAGATAAAATAGACTAACTTAAGGGCAGGTTGAGTATCCTCCAGGGGCAAAACCAGGAAGTTTATCTCCAGTTTGGTGGTCTTTCAAATTCTGGCCTTTCTCCTCAGTCTATGTGCTACCATTTACTTTTTAGGGTCCTAAAGTAGCTGCTCCATGCATATTTAATAGCTGCATGTAATGCAAGAGATAAGGTAGTGTTATAGGCAGCTAAGTTAGTTAGGAAATATTATAGGCAGTCAGACAGGGCTGGGCCCTCGAAGGAGCCAGTGCAGAAGACCAGATATCTTATAACCCTGGGCCAGACCTCAAGACAAAAGACAAAACAAATGCAACCACACCCTAAGTACAAACATTAGGAATTGATATTCTAAATATGTATAGATCACCTTGAGAAAGCCAGGAGTCACCATTCCAACCCCCTACAGAGTCACTGCTGTTTAAGCATGTCCACTTGCAATGTGACTAACTTCCCTGCATGTCCCCGATTTAATCTTTACCTGCACAATTAATTTTATTGGTTGACCATAGTTCTTTCCCACTTCCTGCCCACCTTGCGAGTTCCCATTTTCCCCCATCTTAGACTCACCTCACTTCATGGTTTTGCTCTATAAATGTCCCTAGAAAAGACACAGTCTTTGGCAACCCACTCTGGACTCCTTCTGTCTCTTTCTCAGACAGAAGCTTTCTTTCTCTTAATAAATACCTTCTGCTCCTAACGTCTGTTGTTCTTAAAATTGATTCTTCAATTTTAGAGAACACGAACGTGTACCGGACATCTAGTGGGTTGGGAGTTTCATTCCCCTGTATCAGTAGGATACGCTGTCTCCAGCTCACTGCAGTTCAGAGCTCCCAAACACAGAACATCTTTGAGGCTGTTTTACTACATTTTAATGTTTTTAAGAGTATACCTAAAGTATAAAATCATGAGATAGAGACTCACTTTGAAACTATATAAAAATGCGCAGTGCACCACGGTATTTGGGTGTTTTGTATGCCGTGAAGCGCCTGGCTTTGACCTATGTTTGTAGTTTTGTACTGTCCAGTGATTTTTAAACAGGTGTGTTCTTCTTTATTCTGTATTCTGTGTTTTGCCTGTGGCATCAAAATATTGCAATGTGTATTATTTTATTATAAATCACCTTTTATATTCCTTTATGTTATAGATTGGGCACATCTTGATATTTTTGCAATGATGTTCTGACAGGTTAAAGATGGCTTTCAATCCTTTGACAGGGCTTGTTGAGGTAGGGGAAGGCCAAGCATTTCACTTTTCATGTAATTTCAGGGACTCTTCACGTGTTCTCTTAAGCATGATGGGCTTGAGGCAGCTGGATTTCTTACATGGTAGAGCAAGACTCATGATCAGGGCTTCCTAGTGCTCTGGAAGGCTGCTTTGAGAATTCAGCACGGGCTTGGAAGTTCCCAAGTCACAGTCCATCAACTCAGCAAGCTACCAAGGAGTGGCCTACACTCGGGACAACAATGGGGGAAGCTGTTCAGAGAGCACAGGCTAAGGATAATGACCTGGAGGTACAAGGCTTCCTGGGCTCCAGGCAGTGGACAGGCTGCTTAGTATTGAGAACTTTATGATTCATAAGACAGAAGGCAGTTCCCTTTTGTTGGGTAAATTAATGGATAGTGTATATTACACGGTATATTTCTTGTCCTTGGTCAGGGCTGCCAAGGATATCTTTTGAATCCTTACATGCATGGAGCAAACAAATATTTATTCAATATCATAGTGCTAAGTATTGTGAGTGATTAAAACTAATACCTCGTCTCTTCCCAAGGTTACAGAGTTGTAAAAAGAAGTATACAGATATTTATAAATCAGTAACTATACAAAACTCACTTTCTGAATTTTCATAGATTAAAGAAGGGGGAAAGATAAAAAAAATCTCAGTAAACCACTCTTCATATATATATTTTTTCATGCTTATTTTTTGGTCCTAGAGATCGAACTCAGGACCTCGTACCCATCTTATTTATTTATAAGTCAATAACTATACAAAATTGCTGTTGATGAAGGGTTGAAGAGCTTTATGAACTCAGAAATATCTAGTTTAGTCTCAAACCATTTGTTTGATTTAAACATTTCCTTTTCCAAATCACCTCCCTGCTTAGATTCTGAATCTAATTGAATTGATTAGTTCATCAGGTTGTTTGTTCATTTGTTCTTGGTACTGGGAATTGTCCATAGGGCCTTTACATTGAGTTACATCCCCAGCCCTTTTTAAATCATTTTTTATTTTGAAAGAGTCTTACTAAATCACTAAATTACCCAGGGTCTACTCAAATTCCCAATCCTCCTGCCTCAGCCTCCCAGAAAACTGAGATTACAGAAATGTACCACCATGCCCAGATCCCATCAGTATTTATAAAGAGCTCTCCAAATAGTTCTAGAGGAAGCCACCATTGTGACCACTGCCCGATTTTCTTGCTGATCAGATTCCACTGTGGATGATAAAACAAGGATTTAGCAGGTTTTAGGTTTTAGGAGGGCCAGGGATTTGTAATTCTAACAATTGCCCATGTGATTCTTATCATCGGGAATCCTAACTCTGCCTTGTTTCAATTGTGTCCCAGTATTTAATAAAAAACCCTCCTCTGAATCTAAACTCTTTCCTAATCTCAAGCACGGAGAAGTCCCCAGTCACCCCAACACAGCCCTGGCTAGAATAGATTACTAACTCAAGGTTTCTCTCAGTTCCTACCCTGACCCTATTCCAATGTTTAATCGAAGATCCACTCACTGAGACTTCTGGGAAACAGCCCCATTTTAGGCCCATTCCATCCTTTTCTCCATCCTTGCCTCTCTCACTGCTCATTTAGCCCAACACGGGAGATATTTAGTTCTTCAGCTTTCGAGACAGGTGGACCTCCACTTGAATCCTAATTGGACTTTCAACAAATTGTTTAGTCTGTCTAAAACGCGCCTCTCTTTATCTGTAAAATGCAGAAAACAATACCCACCTTATGGAATCCTTTGGAAAAACTGAAAGTGCTGTATCAGGAAGGTGTTTAAGGTCGACAGACACAATGAGCATTCTTGTAACTGCCAGGCTTTCTGTGCCAGGCTTTAGTCCCAGAAACACCAGTCTATACTCCTGTGTTAGGAACTCTAAGTAAGATTTATTTGACAGTCTTATAAAGACGAAAGGAAAATCTTATCTACTAAAAACGAATGTGAGGGCCGGGGATTCAGCTCAGTGGCATAAGCACCTGCCTAGTAAGCACGAGGTCCTGAGTTCGATCTCCGGGACCAAAAAATAAGAATGAAAAAAATATATATGAAGAGTGGTTTACTGAGATTTTTCTTATCTTTCCCCCTTCTACTAATCTATGAAAATTCAGAAAGTGAGTTTTAAAAGTTGAGGCCTACTTAATTTGCATATTCTTATGGCTGTGGGTGCATTATAGGACGGTTTTCAATAGACGTTTCATATTCTTTCTCTTTTTGACCTCAATTATAAATCTGCCACCATTTGCTCTATTTTTTAAGAGCTTGTCTTTCCTTTTAATTCATCATTATCTTCTCTCTAGCCTTTAGGTTTCATAAATCTGTATTTCCTTACTCTAAAAGAAATAATTGTGTGGATGGATAATTTCAGCTTTATTATTTCCAATGTTCAAAAATAAAGATCTTCCTACAAAAACCCTTTTCATATGTTCCGTGGCTTCCATAAACCCTCTTGTCAAAGTAGGACATAACCTACTTTCATGTCAGTTATTATGAAGGATTAAAGAAAGGGAAAAATACTTACTGCTAACCTAATTTTTAAAAAGGCTCCTTTTTTTAGTAGAATGGGAACTAGGGGAAATGTAGCTCTCAATGAAAATGGGAAGGGAGGAATAGTCACATATAAAACAAATACATTCACGTGAACTACACTTTTGGTCAGATGCAATGGGCAATACTAAGAAAACTAATATATCAAAACTAATACATTCAGGAAAATGAATGTGTGCGGGTATGTGTGTCACGTGTATGTGTGCGTGTGCATGTGTATGTATTCGCGGTTCTCCAGATTTGGGGTTTTCAACTACATTACTAATGGAAACTATGATGAGAAGCTTGTCACTGACATGTCTAACATTAAAACTCTAGTAACATGAATGACAGTTGGTGACAGCCGCATGTGACCTGAGAAGAAAAGGACAGTGCCTTCCATGCTGAGAAAGCCCTGTGTCCTCCAAATCCTTTTCTGGTTGGGGAGCAAAAACAATCCTATTCCTCTCCCTGATTTTCTTTTTGTGGAATTTTCTTCCTTGCTCCTTTTTTCTCCCTTTGGCATGAGTTCCTGCCATAAGAATACGTCATTTTTAATTTCTCCGTAACCTATAAACATGGCAACTGAAATGGAATGAAAAATGCTTTTCTTAAAAGTCACGTCCTCTTCCAGCCAAACTTTTCAATTCCTTCCTCCAACTTCTGGTGAACCCAGTTGTCTCCCGTCTGTTTTCTGTCTGAATGAACATCAGGGCGGTAGAATGGAACAGAGTGAGCAAGAAAAGGCTGGCTTTGCTTTTTAGAAGCCAAGTTTTCAAATCCTAATTAGAATGTAAGAGCAGCATTCAGACAAATTTGCCAGAGTACCACAGGGCCACCCTGCCAGTGTGCGTGCATGTTATCTATTCTCAGTGATGTTTCGGTTAAAATAGTTGGAGAGGGTTTCCTTTGTTTTCTTTTCCATTGGTGGCATAGAATGAGGTGGCAGCATTGTGCTTTGTCACCTTAGCATGCACAGCATTTCTGTCAAAAAGTCTTTATACTTAAGTTTCAGGTGACATAAATACATTAAAGCCCTTCTCTCTCAATATGACAGGCCCCCAGTGTACCTGAGGACCTTTTGTTCAATGAGCAGTCACCTGAGCAAACACCAAGCACATGTGACATTCTGTGCGAAGAATGGCCATCAGTCACAGTGGAGGGAAATCCCAGTAGTGGATGTGCAGAGAGAGAGCAAAGGAGGGGACACCATGGCCTGGTGGCATCAGTGCCTGGCATTCATCGTGAGCCAGGATGGGAAGCAGGAGTTTGGGGTGAGGAGCTCAGCAGGAACCCTCTCTAGACACTACCTGTGTGCACCACAGAGCTGCTTTTCTGGAAGTAGATGGGACAGAGAGACTTGCTGAAGCCAGGGAGGGGACATTAGTCACATTATTTTCATCATAACCTCCCTAATTTCTCCTAATGCACCCATGCCCAGCAGGGAAGGTTATTGGCAGCCGTAAGCAAGGTGCTATGTTGACAGAAACTTCCTTGACACAGAGCAAGGGTTTCCAAAGGGCAGCAGCAGGACCAAGGGCAGTAGATTTCAGTCTAATCCAGAGAAGAGCATCTTACCAACTGGAGCCCCAGCCCAAAGTGCCCTACTATGAAATGCCCCTCCACCTGCCACGTGCCCTGCAGCTGCCCAGCAATGTCTGCGATTTTACAGCTCAGTCCTGCCTGGTCTCAAAAGCAGATCAACTCGCAGCTGGCCAGAAGTTAGTTGTTCCTCCCTGCAAGCAAAGTGGCTTCGGCAAGTCTTGGAGCCCCTTGAGCTGGCCTGGGTCACAGTGCCTGCTCCATCTGGGCTCTGCAATGCAGAGAAGTCTTGTGCCTCCCCACCAGTCCTGGGTTCTGCTGCCAGACTCCCAAACTCAGTTTCCACAAATTCTCTCCTGGGAGAAGGAGCAGCCGGAGGCCCCGCCAGTGCGCAGCTTGACCCTGTCCCAGGTGTTGGCCTCTGAGAACAGTCACAGTCCCCAGCCAGCTGCGGAAGGCTGGTGTTTTCGTGTCATTCCGGACAATTGTGTTACGTGACAAGTGACGACAAGTCCTAAGCTGTTGCCATCCAGAGCTCTGACGCTCTCCCAATTCATCTGCACCTGGGGTGACTCAGGGTTTGTGCCCTCGGAGGCCTCAGCCCTGCCGCTCCAGGGCTTTCCCTGCCTCCATTAGCTGGAAGCTTCTGGCTAGGAGTAGGGAGGGGCCTTAGTCCTGTTCTCCCGGTGCACAGCAGGTGCTATCAGCACCCCCTCCCAAATTTGCTTCAACACACAGCTGACCCCCAAACATCTCCAGTGGAAGAATGTTTTGCTTGCCTTGGGGACACACAGTGCTTGTGTACTAGACAGGTCAGTCTCCTGAAAACACCCTCGACCTGGGACAGAGCAGGAGTTGGCAGACAAATGCCCTTGGCCCCTGATACCGCTGGCTGGCTTAATTCTGAGCTATGTTTCTCAGAATTTCTTAGTTAGAACCTGATGCAATGAATGGCATAACACTGTAATTCCAGCTGCTCAGGAAGCTGAGGCAGGAGGATTTCTTGAGCCCGGGAGCTCAGCTCAAGGTCAACCTGGACAACACAAAGAGACCTTGCCTCAAAAAGAAGAAAAGAAAGAAAGAAAGAAATTACCTAGTAGGATTGAGTTCTATTTGCCCACAGTGATAACTTCCTTAGTAATGAGTCTTTTTTTAGATGTCTTCCCTTCTCTCCTGCCCACTACTTTCGGAGTTTCCAGGAACTCTGCCTCAAATAAGTTCCTTGTACTTGAAATCCTTATTTCAGTCTTCCATATGTGAGACTTAGCACAATTCCCAACACATAGTAAGCATACAATTAATTAATTAATCTTCAGCAGGTCCTTTAATAAGTTCAGGCTGGCCTTGAGCTCACTCTGTAACCCAGGCTAGACTAAAACTCACTGGGATCCTCCTGCCTCAGCCTCCTGAGTGCTGGATTACAGGCGTACATCCCTACACCCAGCTAGGAGCAATAATCTTCTACACAGAAACACATGGCTTTCCACCCAGGAGGCCTGGAAAAGGAGCTGTCAGATGGAATCATGAAAACAGAGCTTTCAGATGTGCCTGCGGATGTGAGGGGGAGGCCGGGCCCAGAGGTTGCTTATGAAATCTCTGGCTCTGGAGCCAGCACATCTCCTTTTACGGACGCTGCAGCCCAGTCCGCTGTGGAGGGAGTGATTTTCTGTGTAGTCTACAGCACAAGGAGTCTCAGAAGATAGTCAGACCCCAGAGCCTGGTATTACAAACACTGCGAGCAGAGTCGCGCACGAATGAGGTTGTAATCACCCCACAGAGGCATGCTTGTCCCATCTCACTGTGGGCTGGCACCGCTGAGTGTTTCTGTGCGGGGAGAGGGTGCCCTGACCGCTCTGCTCCCAGCGCCGGCTCGGCTCTCCGGAGCACCTCAGTTCCAGCCCCTCCTGGCTTTCTGGGGTGTTGGTCTCTGAGGACCAGACCTCATGGGTAATGAGCCACACCGGGGCCATTTATGAAGAGGTGGTTGGAGAGATAAAGCATCGGTGAAGTAAAAACGAAAGTGTAGAAATCAAATTGTTTTCATACCAACCCGTGTGTTTCATAAGCACGAACAGAACCAGATTTTTATTTTTGTTTGTTTGAGACAGGTTTTCACTATGGAGTTCAGGTTGACCTTGAACTCACTTCGTAGCCCAGGTTGGCCTCAAACTGACAGCAACCTCCTGCTTCAGCCTCATGAGTGCTGGGATTACAGGCGTGAGCCCCTTGCCTGTGAAGACTTTTTTCCTTTGCGTAAGTACTAAGATTTTTAGTATAGGTGAGCTTGTGCAAAATGAGGTCTCCATGTCCAAGGAGTGGCCCTGCCTGAAAGTCTCTGAATCCCCCATCTTTGGGATTTTGTTGTTGTTGTTTGTTTGTTTTGCTTTTGTTTTTCTTTCTTTTGTCTCTTTGAGACAGGGTCTCACTGTACAGTTCAGGCTGGCCTTGAGCTCACTTTGTAGCCCAGACTGATCTCAAATTTGCAGCAATCCTCCTGCCTCAACTTCCCGAGTGCTGGGATTGCAGGTGTGCCAGCCACCACGCCTGGCTCATCTTTTAATTTTATGTATTTATTTATTGAGATAGGGTCTCGCTATGTAGCTCAGACTGCCCTTGAACTCAAAAGTGATCCTCCTGCCTCAGCCTTCCAGGATTACGGATGGGCACCACCTCACCCAGCCCTACATCCTTTCCATCTGAAGAGGAGCCCTTGGAATTGAGAGACAGGACCCCCGGGTTTGCATCTGGAGTCTAGATGCTCCCAGGGCGAAGGCAGGTGCTTGTGACAGGGACCCTCATGCAGGCAGCACATCACCTGCCCGGGACTCTGGACTCGGGGCTGTGACTGGCACTTTGGAAGTTGAGAAAAGAGCTGGTATTAGGGGCTGTGCGGACTGAAGCATGACAGGAGGAAGTGAGTAATATGTGTTGAGTCAAAGGCATCAGCAGTAATGTCTGAGCCCTAGGACTGGCTGAAGGGCAAAGGCAAGAAGAAATGCGGAACTGAGCACTAAGAGAGGGAAAAGAGCTCAGTCACTAGAACGAGAATCAAGGTTCGAGAAAAACCAGCAAGGAGCAGTCCTAGTGAGGACTCGCTCAGCTTCCTGAGCTGAGTTTTTATAATTTCCTGCTGCTAAGAACAGGATTGGCCCCAAGCCAGTGGGCAGTTGGACTTATTCACTGGGTTTGTAGAGGGTGTATATTAGTCCATTAAGCGATGGACAGAAAGCTGGGCACAGTGCTGCACACCTGTAATCCCAGCTACTTGGGAGGCTGAAACAGGAGAATCACTTGCACCAGAGAGTTCAAGATGAGTCTAGGCAACATAAGAGTTGTAATCAAAACACATAGTGATGTTTAAATAAAACTTTACAAAATGCATTACACTAGAAGGCACATTGTCGTTAATCCTCCTTTCACTTTGAACACGTTTGTATCACCATTCTTGCCATTTTCTGAAGCAGTTCTAGAAGTCCTCTTTCGGGAATGTCTCCAGTTATGCATCGTGGCTGCATTGATGTTCTAAATCCACTCAAAATGCTTACCGTTCATGGTCCTTTTGACATTGGGGAACCAGAAGTCACACAGTTCCAGACCCAGGGGAAAAGGTGGATGAGGACACACTGTCAAGTTTTTATTGAACAGAAATTGCCCTGAATGTTTTTAATTAGTTCAGAAAACTGAGGCAGCCACACAAAGACACTCATGAAAGAGGATTTCCAGAGCCGCCTTGGAAAGTCTGATTAAAAGAATAAATACTGATTGAAGACAAGATGGCAGACTGCTAGGTAGCAGGAGAGAGACCCTCTCTGAGAGAGACAGCTCAAATGCCAGAATAAAACGCCCTGGAGAGACCCAAACAGATAGAGATGGACTCTCACAACCCAGGAAAAAACTAAAGTGCAAAAAACCGCTCGAATATGAGGTCCTGGGACTACCATTAGAGAAGCTAAGATCAGCGAGCACAGCGCCCTCCTCGAGCCACCTGAATTCCTGCCCGACCTGAACAAGCGATCCTCACTGAAGCGACTGGCTTGAGCTGCCAGAGTGCAGAGCTGAACATCCCTGCGTGCAGCTCACCTGGACCAGCCCTGCACTCGACCCACCCGGAGGCACCGTGAATTCCCACCGCAGCCGCGCTGAAGTCAGAGGTCGGGGAGCCCTTCAGTTCTCGGGGACTGGCATCAACACGCAGTGAGTGATGGGAATAAGACCCTCCCATGGGAAAGGGGAAACCGACTGGACGACATGTTGGATTTGGGCAGGACAGCCCTAACTCCATAAGGAAGTGGCTTCAGCTGGTTGCTCCCCTTGCCAAGCGGATTGGTGGAATCTGCTTGGACTAGGCCACGCCCCTGGCGAGGACCCAGTGAGTCACTACAATATTACTTCCCTGAGATCAGTGCACACTGACACAGTGAAGGTCTGCAAAGGTTGACTGGCCCAGAAGGGAGGAGCTAGCGCACACTGCCCGTGGGTGAACTCTAATCTCTGATAACCTATTGAAGATGGCTACAGCTCCTAGCCTGCGCCCTTTAGAGGAGCTTTAACCAACAAGAAAAGGGTCTGGGAATTACACTGTACACTTGTATGGAAGGAACCAAAAACATGATGAAAGGGAGAAATAAGAAACAACTCCCAGCCCCCAACCCTGAAACATAGATCCAGGAGAGGTAAATACAAAAGAGATTGAGGGCAGCAATAATGCAACATCAAACACAGCGTTAGCGGACATAAAGAGATATCTTGAGGACCTCATGAGTGGGACCAAAACTGAAATATTAATTCAAATTAAATAAGAGATAAGTAGATTAATAAAAGAAGGGCTGGGCACCTCTCAAGAAGACACAGACAGAAGAATGGAGGAACACAAATGGAGAGAAAAATTTAATGAAGAATTCAGGAAAAACCTAGAATTCATGAAGCAAATTCAAAGAGATTATCAGGAAACTAAATACTCCATAGAAAGCTGGCAAAACTGCTTGAAAGAAACTAAAGAGAGACTATCAAAAATTGAACACAGGCTTGCAATGTGGAGTCATGAAAGGGAAGATCTCTTAAAAATAACAGGGGAGCAGGCAGTAAAGATACAAAGACTGGAAGATGACAAGAGGATCTATAACTTAAGAATAAAGTATGTGAATGAAGAAGCAGGAATCAAACCAGAGGAATTACAAAGGCTATTCACAGCAATTATTAAGGAAAATTTCCCAAGCATAGAAAAAAGAAATGATATACAGAGGTATGAAGCATACAGAACTCCAGCCACCTACAACCCAAACAGAGCTATACCCAGACACATAATAATCAAGATCCCAGAAATTCAATATAAGAACAGAATATTAAAAGCCATCAGAGAAAAGAAACAGATCACCTATAAAGGAAAACCCATCAAAATCACGGCAGACTTCTCGACACAGACCATCAGGTCAAGAA
>PVJX010001140.1:141270-179107 GCA_004027295.1 Dolichotis patagonum | reverse complement strand
GGTGTAGTTTTATTTTGGTTATGGCTGTTTGGAGTTCTATATGCTTCACTTATCCAGATGTCTGTTTCTCTTCTCATGTTTGGGAAGTTTTCAGCTATTACTTCTGTAAATATCCTTTTGATATCATTTGGGCTGTCCCCTTCTTTTTCATTTATCCCTATTAATCTTATGTTATTTTTCTTTGCATCATCTTGCAGGTTTTGAATTGTTATTTCCTTATTCTTTGTTATTTTTAAAAGATCTTGTCTTTCCTACTCACTGGCTGCAATCTTATCTTCGAGGTCTGAAATTCTATCTTCACTTTCATTGAGGTGGTTTTTACAGCTTTCAATAGAGTTTTTGATTTCCTGTATATCTCTTTGAATCTGCTTTATGCATTCTGTTTGTTTCTTATATTGTTCTTTCAGGGATTCTATCTGTTTGCTTTGTTCCTCTAATATTTTAGCTGTGTTTTCACTAGATGCGTTCACTATTTCTTTCACTATTTTTATCAGTTCTTCTTTTACCTGGGCAAGTATTTCTGATTTGAATTTCTCCATAGCTTTCCCTATTTGCATATTTATTTCATTTGATATCATTTCAGACATTTCAGGTGTATGGCTTCTTTTTTCTTCTATGTACACAGCTTCTAAGCTTTCTTGGGGAGGGCTAGGGCCTTGAGCCTGCCTTTTGGTCTTTCCTTTTGTCATTTTTCTATATTTCCTTACTTTGAGCAGTGTTCCAAAGCTTTCTCTGCGTGTGTCGCGAATTACCTCTTACACCCTCAGTTCCTGGAGGGGCTGTGGCTCCCCCACAGGCTCTTGGCTTCCTCACAGGGTCCTAACTCCCCTCTGTGGGCTCTTGGCTCCCTAATTTGTAAGGCAAATGCAGGGTGTGGTCACCCCAGAGCCTGTGGAATCTCAGGCAGGCCAGGCCACCATGCTTTGTCCCAGGCAGGTCTCCAGGAGGTTCCCTGCAGGTGAAGTGCCTACAGGTCCCAAAGAGTCAGGCCAGAATGTTGATTTCTGAAAAGTTCCCGGTCCCAAACAGACCTGGCCAAGATGCCAGTATCCACAATATCCCCAATCCAAACAGCCCGGGCCACTCTGCGGGTCCGAGAGGTTTGGGTCCCAAAGAGACAGGCCGCGATGCTGTTCTCTGGGAGACTTCCTGGGGGTGAAGGGCAGGGCTATGGGCCCAAACAGACCTGGCCCAGATGCCAGTCTCCGGGCAGTTCCCTGCAGATGAAGGGCAGGCCTACCAGTCCCAAACAGTCGCGCTGAGATGCAGATCTGCGCAGACGTTCAATTCAAACAGCCCAGGCCACTCTGCGGGTCCCAGAGGTTCGGGTCCCAAAGAGACAGGCCGCGATGCTGGTCTCTGGGAGACTTCCTGGGGGTCAGTTTTTCCTTTTCTTTTTCAAGTTGACTAGCTGCAGTCAAGGTCTTGAGCGTACTCTGATGGTAGATGAGCAGGGTAATTACAAATAGATGCTGAGTATATTTATCCATCACTCTAGCATTCAGTGAATACTTACCATATGACAGACTCTTAATGAATATATCTCATTCAATCTTCCTACAATGAAAACAATGTTAGACATTGGTTTCTGGCGAATGTTCTGTGATAATGATCCAGAAATTTTCTAGTCTTGAACATATTCTTGCCTTCTTTGTGTTGTTTTTCTCTTCTTTAAAGTAAAGCCACTGAAGAAGATGAGAGTTGGGTGTAAAACTGCGTAGTTATTGGCTGTTTTCTCTATTTAACTATGACACTGTGGTAAGAAATCAGAGATAAAATTTCTTAGGATTCTTGATTCTACTTTTCTCTGTTGACCTTCATGTAGAATTTTTAAAGATTTAAAAAGAATTTCCTTTATGGTTTTCCATGATAAGGAGTATAGAGTATGAGAGAGAGAGACAAAGAAAGAGACAAGAGAGAGAGAGAGAAAGAAAATGTTTTATTGTTATAAATACTTTTTGGAAGGTGCAGAGAAGATGATCGCAGTTCAATATAAAGAGCTGATGCTTCTAAGGATTTAGGAATTTTGAGAAACTGCCAGCTTCAGTGTTAGCCATCTGCTGGGTTTATATAATCCACCCAGCAAAGAAACACTGGGCTCTTCCATAGGCTCCTCTCTGCCCCTGGACAGAAGCTTACTGGAAGTGGGGTTCAACTATCTGTGTTCCAGTGCTAAGGCAGCACCTAGATAGTTACACAGCGAAGAGTTGCCTCCTTAATCTGAACTTCGGTTTCTTCCTCTGTAAAATGAGGACCTTAGAAGGTCATATTTCCCTGTAATGGCTGTGACTTATTTAAATGCACTGAATACTGTTTTAGGAGTTGTGATGAGTTTAGTGAAAAGCAGCATAATTAACATCCCCATGAATTTAGCACGTACATAGGCTGTATGCACAGGTTCCACTGCAGTTTAGTTACCTGCTGGAACATCGTGACTGGGAAGCATCCTTAGTGCCTGCTTGTAGGCCTTTTGTTTCCCTTTTTGCACTGTGTTGCCTCACTCCATAGCTCCTACATCATCACTCTTTCACATTGGTAGCTGCAGGGGCCACCCCATCATCGCACTCCAGAAAATGACTCTTCCATAGTTAGGGCAGAGGAGGAGCTGGAGTGGTCGGTCAGCTTCTCTGAGGAGTGTATCCCCCAAAGCTTGACCTTCGTAGCGTCGTTAAGGTAAGGTGTGGAGCTGATGACATGAGACATGTGGTGCAGACACCCTTTGAGGTCTCCCATGCTGGGCATGACTGATACTTGGGGCCTGATAATTCTTTGTTTTGGGGGCTGTCTTGTGTATTGTAGCATGTTTGGCCTCCACCCATCACATACCACTTTTCTCCCGCAACTATGACAACTAAAAAGTCTCCAGATGTTGCCAAATGTCTTCTGAGATGCAAAATTACCCCTGGTGGAGAACCACCTCCCTGAATAATGCCTTTTTGACATAATCACTTCTCTATTATCAAAAGCAGAGTTTGAGAAAGCAATTCGGAGTAAATAGTTTATTTGGGAGGTGATCTCAGGAAACAGTCCAAAGGAGTGGGAGGAGTGAAGGAAAAGAAGAAAATCAATACAGGGTGACCTAATGAACAGGTTATTGCTATTACTGCAAGATGGTAGTTTCGCTGGGCACTACTGGCCTTATGGAGAATATACCTAAGAATGGCCCCACTGAGGAGCACAGAAGAGAAGGTGTTTGTCCCCATCAACCCGCGAGGCTGTGTGTCCAGCACCTACCCTGATGCAATCTCTCCCCTTTCACACTTTTTCCTTTGATTTAGATCCCTTTTAGTTTTAGAATAGCAACACAAATTTTCTTTTTTTAAATATGTTTATTTAAAAATCATCTTTAACAGTTTTTATCTTTTGTATGTACAGATTGTCTTCTACAGGTAAGCTAGAAAATCTCTAAAGGTCTCCCAAGCACATATATATATATATATATATATATATATATATATATATATATATATTTTGTACCAGGGATCAAACCCATGACCTCACACTTTCCATGCAGAGGTTTATGCTACTGAGCCAAACCCCCAGCCTGAGCACCCCAATATTTAAGGACACTTGGTTGTGATTTGAGGTCAACCCTAAGGATGCCTAAGAATAATATAAGGAGCACAGCCTGCTAACAGAGGTGTGGGGTGGGTGGAGAAGAGCTCATCTTTTGTCTTGCAAATTGAATATGGAAATAATTGCAAGAGAACAGGTGAGACTTTCCACATTATCATTTTTCATAAAGGCACTTTTGTAACCAAGACTTCACTGCTGAACTGACTCTGACAGCCTTAAAGAGATACCATCAAGACTTTGTCACATAAATTGAACAATTTAGATAGAGCTTAGGTGACAATAGTTGGCTGCTTCAACGGGAAGGTGGAAGAAATTGAGAGATGAATCCCTTGCTGATTCTATATCAATCCACCCATCCTGCATCTCTTAGATACACTTTAATCATATTATTGAACAGTTAATCTGCAGTAGAAGGGAGAAATGTTGGGGAAATAATATTTTAGCAAAGGAAGATAGTAATAGCTGCTAATCATCTTAGCAAATGGTAGACTAGTGAGTCTCCATTTGTGTTATTTTTAAAATATTATTTGTTTTCATAGAATTTAAACTGTTTCAGATAACCCCTTATGAATCATAAGATGGTGTTGCTTTCTGGCAACAAAAGCATCCATCCACAGCCACAGACGTGGCCACAGCTCTTTTTCTCCATGGAGTTCAGAGTATTTTCACTTATGCAGCAGTTTCATAAAATTGAAGCAAAAGAGAAGAGGGAGGATGGATATGTGTGAGTCTATTTGACCAATGAAGTGCAAGATATTTAAATATTCATGGAATATGAAGGTATACATGATGAGTGGCTTGGCCAAAATAACCCAGAGAGTCTGAGTGCTATGTGGATGGTGTCCCAAATCTTAGGCCTGGTCCCTTCAGGGTTGGTAGCATGGCCTAGGTGGGCGTGTCTCTTTAAGAAACCTGTGTGTCAGAAAATGTGTCCAAGATTCTCAATGGAAAGCTCTGCCTAGCAGTTTGAAAAGTGCATCCATCAGCCAGCCTGGAAGTTTTGACGTGATCCTTATCTTGACCAGAACAAAAACCCCCAAAGATTTAATGCTAGCTGAGTTTTTTTTATGTTAAGAAAGAGAAATTAATCATTCCCTTTCCTGCTGAGCATGGCAGTGCAAAGACTTGTGGCTAAGCCCACCTTTCTTGAAAACCCATGATCTGCTTTTCAAGGGGAAGATGAAAGCACCAGAAATAGACAATGGTTCTGAAACACTGGCTGACTTTTGAATATTCATGACTATTCTGATGCAAATGAATATATCAAAATGGAGCTGTTTTTGCCCAGGTGCTGTTGGAAATGTATATGCTTATAAAATGGCTTTTTCTAGTTCCATGAATCCCTAAGAATGACTTTCATTGCTTATTTATAATTCTCCTAGGTTTCCCAGGTGTCGGCCTTGTGCTGAGTTTCAGCTGCTTTCTTTTCACCAGAAAATGAGGGCTGCAGTTTAGCCTAACCCAGGAGGAAAGCCCAGCTCTGTTTAACTGGGGCTCAGGTCTGATAGGCCCCTCCTTATTCTGCCTGTGGCCAAAGAGGCTTATCAGACATCAGCTTGTTTTTTCCTTTGAGGTAACCTCAAACCAAAGCTCACTGTTCCCTGAAGAACAAAGAGAATGAGAATGTGGTGCCTGTGCTTGGGAGCATTCAGACGTTGAGGGAATCAGGAGGCCTGTTGGGATTTGCTGAGTCTGTGAACCCCAAGGGTCTCTATGAGGAGTTTTGGGTGTGGCATGTGAAAAGGCTTTGACAGGTGAAAAGGCTTTGAAGAAGATACGCAGAGCCCATGGACTGATGGAGACTGTAGAGACCTCCAGAGCACAGTGAGTGTTCAGTTCCCTGAAGTTCTTGAGGGACCTCTTCCTCTCTAGTAGGAAGAATTCAGGAAGATTGGCTGCTAGTCATGCCCAAGAGGAGGCTGGAGAGTTGGGGGTGAGAAAAGAGTGGTCTCTGGAGGCAGTTTCTGAAGGAAGAGGATTTCTGGGCTCTATCCAAGGCAAAGGAGGTCTCCCTGGAGCTTCCAGCGTCTCTCAGCAGATTGGGTGAGCTTCCAAGTCTTAACTGTGGGGACACAGCAGGAAACACTGTCTCAGGCAGGTAAGATCTAATTTGAGGAGATGATACTCCTATGTAGGCCTTTAATCTTTCTGGGTTGGGCATCACTTCCAGTACCTCTCCCAAAAAGTCTTGGGTGTGACCTCTAATTCCATTGCTTGTTTAGTCCTTTGAAATATATTTTCCTCTAGTCTTACTCTCTCCAGTCTAACCTTCTACCCATAAATACTCCATGGAAGGACCCTCCGTTCCATACCTGACAAATGTTTTATTCAGTGAGTAACTATTTTTCTGTGCTGGAGATACAAGTCAAACAACAGTACAGTCCGTTCAGTGCTTTCAATCCCAACTTATTCTCCACCCCCAACCTGTTTCTCTGCTCCACGATTGCTCACACTGTTCTATCTTTTCCTAGGCTACAGTATTTTCTTTACCTATAATGCTTTCTCTGCAGCTCCAGTTCTGTAAAACCTATGCTTCTGAGGCATGCAAGTGTTGTTTTTTCCATTTAGCCTCTCTCCCTCTTCCTTTTCTCCTAACTTCTATAGCATATCTGTTTTGTATAGTTTGTGACATAATTTTAAGCGATTTTACCTTACCTAGTGACTATTTCAATATGTGTGTGGGACCTAATCTGGGCTCCTTAACAAACATAAATCCCTTTAGTGTTTGACTCATTTTAAAATTATCCTAAAGCGCCTCTCAATGTTCTATTCCCACTCCAGCACTCAGCACAGAGCTGAGCAAAGAAGTGTGCACTAACTGCTGTTGGTTATTAGATTCAGAATGGCTCTGATGAGGACAATGTACCAGTCCTGACAGCTCCCAGGAGAAGTAGGGGTAGGCAGAGGGGTGGTGAGCAACCTTTCTAGGGCCCAAGCTTCTGGTCAAATAGAGCAGCTCTGATCTTGAAGTATATACTTCATGTAAGTAAAGATATTCACAAATTGAAACTGAAAAATCAAGAAATATATTTATGTGTAGAATACTATAATTCACTTGCTTCTAGATTATGGAAAGTTTCTATCCCATAATAATTTTTTAATTGGCCAAAGGTAACCTTTGCCAAATTACTTAACCTTTCTGAGTTTCATGTTCCTCACTTACAAAATGGGAATAATAACAGTACCTATAATATAATAAGGCTGTAGTGTGGATTAAATTAGGTCATGCATAGAATACATTTTTAGCCCAGAGTTCTGAAAAGAGTTGATATTCAATTACTGATTGCTATTATGTTTATAGTTACTGTTAACCTTGTCCTGTTAAACCAGTATTTTTCAAACTCTGACAAATGTATTATTTGGTGGTCTATAAGGTAATTTTAGGTGTTGTACTGGTTGACTTTATAAAGATTTCAGTGTGTGCTAAGAAAAATATTTTGTCACATTGTAATTTCAAGGGTATTGCTTCTATTTTTGTTATTTATTGCTTCATAGCAAACCATGCTTATATTTAATAGCTTTAAACAACAACGACCTATTATTCTTTTGATGTGTATTCTGGGATGGACTCATAAGGGTACTTCTATTTTTCTTCAGTCACAGGTCTGGCACCTGAACTTGGATGGCTGGAATGGCTGGGGCTAACTGGGAATCTTTCTCTCCTTCTACCAGATTTCAGCAAGGCAGTCTGACTTCTTTATGTAGTGGAACCTATATATAGGGTTCCAAGAAGAAAAATCCCATTGTGCTAGTGATTGTCAGGTCTCTACTTGCATAATATTTATTCATGCCCCATTGGCCAAAGCAAGTCACATAGCCAAGCCTAGAGTTAGCATGGGAGGGATTACACCAGGTTGTGAATCCAAGGAGGTATGGTTCATTGGAAGCCACCAATGCAGCAAACTACCATGATTATAGTTTATCCAAGGTCTTAAATTTGCTAAGCAGATGTGCTTGGATCTGAAGTAGGCTGACGCTCTAATCTCTGTAATCACTGCCTGGTTGAAACACCAGGCAGTGCTTGTGAAGCAGTGTTTCAATTATCTATTCTTAAGTGTGGTGACACAAAGAAACATGTTGTTTTCTTTCTTCGTTTTATACTTATCATTTTTCTAGGACACAAATTCCAATAGGTCATACAAAATGACTGATCTGTTGATAGTCTCTGGGACCTCAGCAGGAATGACCTAAATTGCTGAGAGCTGGCTGAGATAATTCAACTATCTATGATCTAAATATTTCTTGGAGGCTGTGATTCTCACTATCTTCGGGTTCCTCAGTTCTCCACATGGCTTCCCCATGCAACTAGCTTTGGCGCAGGACAGTAGTCTTAGAAGGTCAGGTTTCTTACTTGGTGGCTGGTTTCTCTGCAAAATCTAAGATGTACACTTCTAAGTCTCTTAGCAGGCTCAGAACTGTCACTATATCATCCCTGCCACACTGAATTGGTCCTAGATAATCATAAGCTATTCTGAAACTGAAGAAAGGAGAAAAGAACTTTACATTTGGATCAAAACAAACAACATGAATGTATAGGGCAGGAGGAATTAATGGTGGCTGTACTGAGAGACTCTGCCAAGAATGCTTAAAGACTGAAATACTTAGCAGTAATTTAAAGTGGTTGTTTTTTCAAAATAGACTTTATATTTTAAAAGCAGTTTTAGGCTTAGAGCAAAAGTAGATGAAGCTATAGAGATTTTCCATATGTCCGGTGTCCCTAAACATGTATAACCTCCTGTTATTGGCATCTCTCATTGGAGTAGCATGCTTATTACAACTGATGAACTTGCATTGACATGTCCTTATCACTCAAAGAACTGAGTTTAGAGTTGGGCTCACTGTTGGTATTTTGTATTTTATAGTTTCGGACACAAGCATAATTGTATAAGATGTAATTGATATTGTACCATTATATTATTGTACTAGTTTTACTGCCATAGAATTCCTCTGTTCCTCCTGTCAATCCCTACTAATCTCTGGAAACTACTGATTTTTTAAAATGTCTTCACAGTTTTGCTTTTTCTATACTGTCTATAGTTGATATCATACTGTGAGGAGTTTTTCAAACTGGTTTGTTTTACCTAGTAATATGGATTTAAATTTTCTCTATGACTTGACATTTTTTTTAGAGCTAAACAATTTTTCATTGTCAGATATACAGTTTATACATTCACTGACCAAAGGATATCTTGGTTGTTTCCAGGTCTGAGAAAGTATGAATATAGCTGCTGTAAACATCAGTGTTCAGGTTTTCTGTGGACATAAGTTTTCAGCTCCTTTAAGTAAATATCAAGAAACATGATTGCTGGATTGTCTTTACAATTTTAAAGTTAGTCAAGTTGGATAATAAGATAAGTAGATAATATTAAGTTGAACCATATGAAACATCTGGTTTCACAGATTGGACCCAAATATGGGTAAGTTTATATGGCTCAACAAAATAATATAGCAGTCCTAGAATATGACATAAGCCTCATTAGTGATACATAAATAACTAAAGTTGGGAAACATCTTCTAATTGAAATATAGTTGCTCTGTAACTTACACAAGGGTTGTATCTCAATAAGCTCATTTCTTTTTCTTTTTCTTTTTCTTTTCTTTCTTTCTGCTTTTTTTTTTCGTGGTACTGGGAATTGAACTCAGAACCTCAGGCTTGCAAGGCAGGTGCTCCACCACTGAGCTAAATCCCTCCCCATCAATAAGCTCATTATAAGTTGAAAATATCACAAATTAAAATACATTTAATACACTTGATGTTGGACATCTTAGCAACATAGTGCAGAATATTAGCATAGGGTAGCATATTAGTTACCCTTGTGATCACGTGATGGTTGGCAGCTGTGGCTTGTTGATGCTGCCCAGAATTTTGAGAAAATATTGTGGGGCATAACATTGGCTGGGGAAAAGATGAAAATTCAAAAATGCAAAGTATATTTTCTACTGAAGACATCAATTTTGCACCATGCTAAAATTTAAAAAATTATAAGTCAAACCATCATAAAGTATGGGCCCTCTATATGTTACCTTCCAGTGACTTTTATTGCCTCATATAACTTTGGTTGCTTAAAAAGTGAACGATCCTTCCTTGGACAGTTTGTTTTTGTTGTTGTTGGTAGTGGTGGTAATTTGGAAGAGAGCTGGTGTGGACTGCAACATTTGAGGTGCCTATGAATGTACACATTCACTAAGGTATCACTGGCCTGAGGTAACACAAACTTCTCAAGTTTGCTGCAAGTCAAACACCTAAGGCAGCTGGTTAGCTCTTTGATCTTCCTGGGGAGAATTTCTGTGATTCCTTTTGAACCTCAAAAGCAAGAATATTTTCTACATTATCAGATATATCAATGGAAATATCAGCTTAGTGGGATATTGAAACCATTTTCTAGTAGAAGTTGGCACAAAAAATTACAAGATGAATCAGTTGAACATTTGGTTATAATGCATGTGCATCTGAGGAGAATGTTTTCCAAAACAGACTGCCCAGAAATGAAAGAGAATTCTTAGGGTGGGTCCTAACAGTGAATCAGAACTTTAGTGATTGTAAGGGTCTGAAGTTGCTATGTTATGGAATTTTACTCTCGCCTAAAATACTCCCTACCCCATTTCTACCTTAGTTGGTTTTTAGGCTGGAAGTCTGCTATAGTGAGAAGAAAAGATTGTAACCAAATTGAGTAATCTTTCCTCGTAGAGCTCCAATAAAAATATTCCAGTGTTATTTGAAGGTTTGGAACTGGTAAAAGAATTTTAAGCTCCTTTCTTTCATCTCAACTCTTTCTGACTGAAATATACAAGAGAAAGTTTTTGTTCAAAAATAGTTTCTAAGGTCTAAATGTTTCAAGTAGAGTCTGTATCATATCCAAAAAACTAAAATCCAAAACAAAATTTCCAGTAGGTTTCCTCAAGGAACACTTTCAAATACCTAGATATATCCAAGATGGATTAAGTCACATCTCATTAAGACTCAACAAAGCACTTTTCTTATGTTCACAGTAGCTTCTCGAGTTATTTTGGCTGCTTGATCTTGACAGTTAAATAAAAATTCCGTGCTAGAAGAGCTTTTGTTATGTGTGTGAACTCACTTTCTCCAGCTAATTAGTGGGCAGTAGATTTGGAGTTACTTGGGGGTCCAGAACAATAACCTCAAAGCTAATTCAATGCCTCACAGGTCAAGCTGTGACCACAGTGCTAGGCTTTGTCAGACAAACAAATGTACAGTACTTTTGTGAGCACCTTTTCTGCACACAGAATCACACCACAGATTAAGGGGCATTGATTTTTCTTGCACCCACCATCAGTGAGGATAATGGAGGAATGGTCTCTCTTAGAGCACCTCAATAGCACACATCAGCATCACACTCTCTATTGGATGCTTATTACTCACTAGTAATGTATCAAATTTTAATATCACATTATTTCTCTCTTATTTGAGCACTCTAAAATTTTACTGTCTTTCATTAAGGAACATTTTTTTCAGGAACAAAAATTTATTTTGCTGTCAAATTTGGCTTCAGCTATCCTTAATTTTTTCATTATTATACACGTTATATAGAGAAGATAGGTTTTACTGTAATTTTGTTGGATTGTCAAAATGGTCTTAAGTTGAACAATTCCTTCATCCAAAAGTCTACATATATGTAAAAACCAAAGAAGAGTATGTAGAACATTAATGGTGCTTCTTGAGAAATTATGTACTTGACTAGCTTTTTTTTCTGTGCATACCAAGTAGAACTAAAATTGCCTAATAAACAAAGATTTTTCTGTGTTATCTTAATTATCAAATCTTGAAAATGTAGTAAAAAAATGATATCTGTGATTTCTAATTATAAACATATATGGTGGAGTAACCTTGAATGCTAATTTTCCAAGTAAGAGATGCAAATAAGTAGTCACATCATATTTCACAATACTGTCTGTTCCCAAAGGATGCAGGACCCCTTGCTGCAAGAAATGTTAAGTGACAGAGAGTCTAAAGCAGATTTCAGGTCTTATAGCCAGTATTAGATTTTTAAAAACATACCACATATATTTTAATTGTTATAATTTTATTCCTTAAGAATATTTCATTTTTTTCAAAAAAATGCAAAAGTTCCTTGAATATTTATAAATGTTTAACATTTTTAGAAAGTGAAGGTACTTTTTGATTTATTGCCACTTCATCCCTACCTCAGAGATAACCACTTTGGACATTGGTATATATGCATATATTTGTATTTATTATTCATTTCTGTTTCCTATGTGAATTTATTTTTCATCTTCTTTGCTCACTTGAAATGATGAGTTGTACTTTCTTTCCTTAATGATTTTTAGGAACTCTTTATATTTAATATTTAACTGCATTATATCTGTAGGTGAAAGGAAACTGAACAAGTCTTATGTGAATAAGAATAGAACTCTACTGAGTCATCTTTTGTGCAAGATGCTTTAAGCATGCTACTTGACACACAGTATGTCCCTATGGGTAGAAAATGCCTCTTTCAAAGACTGCATAGAGTCAACCAGTTTCATGGCTTAGTCTGTTTGGGAGAAATAAGGTTTAGAGTTGGAATCTATTCTCTAGAAGAAATTGTCTCCATGGTTGTATTTACAAAAATGACCCTCTACCCCACTGAAGAGGTAGAGGATTGTCTTAGTTACTGTTCTCTTTGCTGAAAAAAACCGACACCTACAAGTTAAGGGAGGAAATGTTTATTTATCTCACAGTTTGTAGAGATTTCAGTTCATAATTGGCTAGCTCCAAGATAGGGTGGCTGGTCAGACAAGCGTTGCAGAGGACAAACAGTTCATGGCAGGCAGAAAGTAGCAATGGACCTTATCAGTGTCTTTCTGCTCCTTTTGTATTATATCTAGGCCACTGGGATTAGGGTAGTGTCAAACCAATCAGTGGACTGATTTAGTCATCACGCATCCTTAATCTCCACATTACATACCCTGGATCTAGCCATCTCTGAAAAAGACTCACCTATGACTACATGAGGCTTTGGGGAGACATCCAGTTATAACAAAGATAACTCCCCATATGAGTGGCACATAGTAACTTCCTTTCAAAGAATACAGTATAGGAAGTAGGGAAAATATAAGTGTCATATAATGAAGTGGCAAACATTACCTCATCTGTGTCATCAAGGTTAATTTCATGTTGACAGGATGTGATGAGAGTGACATCTTGCTTCTGTGGTCTTCCTCCTCAGAACTGATAACCACAGTAAAATAATGAGAAAAACATAACATACAGACCCAAATTCAGGAGCAGTCTACAAAATATTTGATCATTACTCCTCAAAACTGTTGAGGTCACCAAAAACAAGGAAAACCTGAGAAAATGTCACTGCCAAATCTAAGGAATCATGACTACTAAATGTAATATAATGTCTTGGGTTAGATTTTAGAATATAAAAAGGGCATATAGAAGAAGAAAGGAAATAAAAATAAAACATGGAACCCAAGTAGTCAATAATAATGCATCCTTATTGAATCATTAGTTGTGACGATTATACCATAGGACAGTAATATGATGCTAATAATAATAATAATATGATGCTAATAATAATAATAATCTGGTGTGGCTTATAGGCAATTTCCATACTGTCCTCAAAATTTTTCTTTCTATCTAGAACTTTTTTTAAAATCAAAAGTTTGCTAACAAAAGATGAATGCCAAACATTTGCACTGGACCATTTCCTCAATGAAACCAGAAACTCTATTTAGGCTGATTTTAACTATAGCACTCCCAACCCCAACCTTGAGCCACTAATTAAGAACAACAGCAATAAAACAAAATATAACTTTGCGGTGATTTTCAGTAAGGTTGAGATAAAGGACATAGTTTTTCTGGGTATATGGCCAATTCAGTAAAAATACTGAACTGGTAGATGCCATAAAGGTGATTTTGTTACTGCATTTCCTTTCATAGATGAAGAAGCTGAGACCCAGAGAGAACAAGGCATTTCCATGGGGTCCTCTGAACATGGACCTGGATCCCATATTTTCTGCCTCCTAATTTAGTGCTCATTTTTCTCTCACTCTTCTTCCTAAAACCCTTTGCTTAATAAAAGCTCCATTTTTTCCTCCTCTTTAGTTAATCAAAGAGCTGAGGAGGGGCACATTTTCTAAACATTGTATAAAAGAGGGAGAGCACATGAAATTTGGGGTAGAATTGAGTTGGCTCTGAATACTAAATTCCTGTGGTTTCTGGGTCTCAGTTTTCCTCAGATACAAAGAGGACTCTGATAATCTCTCTCAGGATTAAGTGAGATCCAGCATATATTTTAGGTTTTTTGTTTTGTTTTTTGAGAAAGTCTCTCTATATAGTTCAGGCTGGCCTTGAACTTACTGTGTAGCTCAGGCTGGCCTCGAATTCATGGTGATTTTCCTGCCTTACCCTTCCAAGTGCTGGAATTACAGGTATGTACCACCACACCCAGTTTAAAACCCTGTGTATAGAATGTAATACAAGTGTGACCATAATAGGATTTACTATTATGGTCTCCTTTCATAAGTACATATCTTTGTCTATACCAGTGGCAGCAGCAGGATGTCTGGGGCCTTTAAATAACACATTGAATTAGGCAATAAGTATATCCATGAATGCTTTTCTTAACCAGCTACTTCTGCAATCTTTCCTCCTCTTCACAAAGTGTTGTCTGGTAGAGTCAGGGGTAGAGGGTTGGGAGAAAGTAATTTTATATGTCATATTAGTTCATGGGATTGAAGAGACAGTCCCTTCTTTCAGGAGCCTGGAAGACACTAGTCTGAATGAAGCCATAACCCTTATAATAAAATTTTAAAGTACGTAATAGACTTGGAGGAATCTAATTTAGAGACTTGGAATATTCAGCATGACCTCTAAATTATTACATTGAAACTGAACTCTTTTTTCCCAAAGCTAGTAAAAACTGAGGCCCATGTTTCAGATGACATTTAATAAGGATAATATCTGTTTTTCTGTCTTTCATTTACATTTTCAAGCAAAAACTAGCATGTGATGTCTGTGAGTGATCTTGTGGCCTGCCTTTGATTGCTAGCCCCAGTCACCTTCAGCTATTGTAGAGGCAGGCAATGAAATGTGGAAACACAAACCATTATTGCATGGTTTGTTAAAGTATAAAAAATTTCTAAAAAGTGATGAATCAGATTTCATTATAGAGATCTTCAGGATATTTCTATAATTGGAGAAAGTTCTATTGAGCTATTCTAGAATGGCTTTCAGGGGTTTATTTATACTGTCCTGTAGGCCTCTGACAAACTTGTCTTGACTGAATATGTATTAGTAAGTATGGGCTGAGTTTTGCTGTAATAACAGCCACCAAATCTTGGTGGTATAAACCATCAGAAGTTTACTCCTCACTTGTGTTACATGTCCAACACAAGATGTAGATTGAGAAAGAGCTTACCACCTACAAAATTGCCAGTTGTCCTGGAAAAGGAAAAGAAAGCTCTATCGGTCTTGTATCAACAACTACACCTCAGATAAGAAATGATGTAGTTCCTACTTTTAGCTTGTTGGCCAGAATAAGTCATATAATCCCTCCTAACTACTAGTGGAAAAAACAATTTCAAAGAAGAAAATGAAATCAGTGAATTGGTCAGTAGATTAGTTCTGTTGACATGATCACTTATTCATTTACTTGCTCATGCATTTATTCAGTAGATAGTTGACAGTTGATAGTTTATTCAGTAGATAGTTGTCCACAAGGCATAATGGTGATCTCTGGGCATATAGAGATGAACAAGTAGGTGTGATGCTTCATATGGAGCTTACTACCATTTTCTGATAAATAAATATTAGAAGTGCAATTCAAATGAAGGAGGATAAGTATTCTGATAAGGAAAGAACAAGATGCTTCAGGATCAGTGAAGCACGCGGTTTCCATGTACATCTGTGTAAGAGCTAGAACTTTGAGTATTTGTCTAAGTTAAGGAGTCCAGAAAAAGCCTTGTGATACAAGAGTGAGGACCTCTGTTTATTGCTGCATTTCCTTCCGTTGGCTCATTGCTCATTTGCTGTGTTCCTGAAGGAGGCCCAAGAGTAATGTTTAGCTAGCCCTGCAGCGTAGTCACCTTGACTGCACAGATTGGGGCAGGTGCCTGGAGGGTGCAGGGAAGTTTTTCTTGGTGGACACATTGGCTGCTACTCATCATGGCACTCAGCACTGGTGTTCCTGACACAGAGTTCAAGCTGGGCAGCAGGCCCCTGTGGATTTCTCCCTCAGGTCACACCAGGGCAGCCAAGAGCTCAGGGCCAGCACAATGAGTTTCTGTGGCATTGAGAGTAGAGGAAGCAGGGATCCAGGTAGAGAGGTGCTGCTTGGTTTCTTCCTGCTCTTTCCGGGATTCACTGTGGGTGTTGGCACCTTACTCTTGCATTCTGTGCATCCTCAGAATAGTAAATGTGACTAAATGTCACAGTTCCTTTCCTGTCATCTGATTCAAAAGAGGTCTACAAAGTACAAATTTATTAAATGCCCATTTTCAATAATGTATTGATGTAATTCTTTAAAAATTTTTTTCCACTTAAATTTATTCCAAATAAATATATTTGGTAGCTGGCTTTTACAAGAATGGACTCTGGGCCAGGTTTCTTGGGTTCATATCTTAGCTCTGCCTCTCACAGCATAGAATCTGGGGCAAGTACTTTAGCCATTCTGTGCCTGATCCCTCATTTATAATTTTACCTACCATAAATGGTTGTGAAGCTCTCACTGGTTAATAGAATTTAAGTGCTTTGAAAGATGCCTAACACGTAGTAAGCTCTTACATTAGCTGTTCTTCCTATCTGTGTTATTATTATTGTTCCTAAGAACCCACTGACATGCTCAGTGTCATCCTTTCTGTATCAGAGATGAGGAAGATACAAAGTCGGCCAATCAGCTGCATGGCATGGTGGTTAAGGTAGGAGCTCTATGGTCAGCCACACTCAGCTTCAAGTTTCAGCCCTGCTATTTACCATTTGTGTGGCTTTAAGATGAGTTGTGAAGCTCTTTTATGGTTTCATCCATAAGATGTAGACAATAACTCTTACAGTTTCCAGTGGCAATTGGGTGAAAATACATATGTACCACAGAGCTTGGCATTCAATGAACACTTAGTACTGTCTGGCTATACAAGGAGTAATGGGGAAGGAGAAGAAAATTAATGCATTCTTGACAAGTAGACAAGTATATGGAAGGTAGTTGTACTTGAGAAGTTCTGGGGAGTGGTGGAAGCATGACGACTAGGGAAGGAGGGCCTTCTAAGGAAGTCGTGGAGGTCTTGTGGGGGACATCATAGAAACTGGGCCTTGAAGGATGGGTAGGGATTTATCAGGCAAGGGAGGAGGGAGAAAACATTTTAGATAGAGCAAGGGACAGACCTTCAATGTGGATCTAAGGTGATCGCATCTCACTAGGTAAACAATGGGAGCCACTGAAGGACTTTGAGTTGGAGAATTACTTGGTCACTGAGACCAAAACAGTGGGAAGATGACTCTCCAGTGGGGTCAGTGGAAGCAATGGGGTCAATGAAATGCACTTTAAGTAGGTGAGTTAAATGTTAAAATGGTGCCATTTAGAGCCCTTACTTTGACCCTGGAACCATCTTCTTGTTTAGTTGAGTTCACTCATTTAATCAGTATACTGTAGAAATCCTGCAGTGTGACAGGTAAATCATCAATTTAGTTGTCTTTAGAAATGAATAGGAGATTAGTAGAGCATTCTTTGGTTATGTCTACGTGGGCCATGGAAGTGTGACTTTGGGGACTGTCTCTGGACCTTGGTCTCTTTCTGTCTGGCACTGGTCCCCGTTCTGCTTCCCAAATGCCATGAAGCAAGCAGTTTCACTCTGCCATGTCCTTCCCCCATGATGTTCCTGCCTTGAAGCCACCAGATCATGGACCAAAAACTCTGAAACTATGGGGGAAAATAAACCTTTTTTCTTTTAAATCATTTATGTTGGATATTTTGTCCCAATAACAGGAAAGATTCCCATTTCAGGGCAGACCTGTCCTTGCCTAGCTGAAGCCCACTACCCTCACTCCAGTGGCCTTAGAGATCTTGATTATCATCAAAGATATTGGTACAACTAACTTTCTAGCAAGCTCTGGAGGCAGAGTGAAGTTGAAATGACTCAAATTGAGAGCACACCCTGTTGTATTTGTGGAATATAGCACAATCATCTGCTGCTTACAATAGCATACCCTATTAGCAATCTTTTAGACTCAACCTGTCAGCATCTCAGATGAGATGATTTTAGAGATGCCAACTTTTGATGCTGGGAAGCAATGCTAGGGTACCTTGTTCTCTTTTGGCCTGGGTTTTGGAATTGGCAAGAGCCAGGGGGGTAGAGAAGACAAGCCTCTCACTCTCCAGTAGATAATCTTCCAGAGGCAGGCCACTACAGGCTTATTCTACTGGTTAAAGATTGCTCAAGTTCACAAATGGCTATTCACTTTTATTTTTGGTTTGGTTTTTAAAGACAGGGTCTCATGCTGTAGTTCAGGCTGGTCTTGAATCACTGTGTAGCCCAGGTTGGCCTCAAACTCATGGTGATGCTCCAGCCTCAGCCTCTTGAGTGAAAGGATTATAGGCATGGACCACCACACCCAGCCCATCCTACTCGCCCTGTAAGAATTTTCATCATTTTTCTTTCACTACCCAGCTCACTCAAAGCCTGCAGGGCCACCTGAGTATCTTAAAGCCAGAGGCAGCGGTATGATAATAGTGCAGGGGAGATAGGGAGATTCATGGAAGCATTTCACCCTCTTTGCAAATTTGCTTGGAACCTTGGAGCCCTCTGTGATGGAGGTTACTGAAAGTAGATCACTTGGAAAACTTCTTAAAGAGCTTATAAAATGTGTGCTTAAATTACAGAGTATTTTGGTTTCTTTAAAAATTAGTCACTCTGACGACCACCGTTTATTTACCACACTTCTGTCAGTGGCTCTCAGTCTTGGCTGCACATTGGGATCTCTTGGGGAAATTTAAAGAGCTCCATCCCCTGGTACACACATCAGACCTGTTATAGCAGAATCTCTAGGGATGGGACCAAGAATCAGTATTGTTGAAAAGCTGCCCAGCTGCTTCTCAGGTATGGCTGGCATACACGGAGCATCCCACATGCTTTATGCATAGTAACATGTTTAATCTTCACAGCAACCTTGTCAACAAGGTGCTGATATTGTTCCCATTTTATAGATAAGGAGACAGAGGCACAGTAAAGATCCAAGCTTTGTCCAATATCACATAGCAAGTAAATTCCCGGAAATGGATTTGAACCCAGGTCATCTGGCTCCATAGCAAATGCTCTTAGCCAATAGGTTCACTTCCTCTCACAACGCAAGAAACACAAGTTCTTGGCAAAGCCCTATGTAAAGTATCCATATAGCCAAGGGTAGAGGCCCTATATCTGCTTTCTTTTCCTGAGCAATTTGGTTAACAAACGGAAGTGGCTGATAAAGTTTTGTTTCCATTTGCAAATTCTGCTTTGGGTAATGAACACAACCGTGGCCATCTCCCCCAGAATCAGCCTGTGAACTTAATTCATTTCAGGATTCTGGTTGCAAAGAAATTGGTCTTGAACTGAATCAAATTTTCCCATAAGGTTTGATGTAAATAACGTTAATCCATTTTGAACTATATGTATTTTTAACAAAAACATGAAACAAAATACAGTGCAATACAGTATGAAGAGAGAGAATACTAATCTTGCTTGAGGCAACTTCTTGTTTAGAGGGCAGGAAGGTGGGTGGGAAAAAGGCTGGTTTAGAAGGAGAATCCCTTATATAAGGACATCATAGAGATGTCCTTTGCAAATTTCTTTTGTCTCTTAGCTGTAGATTGTAGTTTTGACCAAAAAAATCTGTCTAATGTTACTTGTTTTTTCCTGCACTGAATAACTCTCTAGAAATGAGAGACCACATTTCATCATAAACACTGCTCATTACAGTTAATGGTAGAGTGGCACTTCTCAGAGATCCGGATACCCATTCCATTTCCATAATGGATTTTATCACATCGCTGCTGACCTCCTCCCTGTCTTCCTCTTTCTCAGTGGAATGCTCCTCCACAGGCGCTGCTGTGTCTAAGTCATCAGCATCTAGAACTATACCTTGCCCATGAACACAATCTCCTTCACTCCTTGTGCATCAGACCCTTCAAAGTCATGTTCAGTGATGTGTTCTGGCCACAGTTTCTGCCAGGCGGAGTTTAAGGTCCAGGCTTTGTCAGTGAGGTTGTTGCAGTGGAGACATTGAAGTGAGTCTCCCAGAACTCTTTCATGGTTGAGTATATCTCTTCAGTGACATAAAACACCTGGTGAAGCATGCCTTTGGGTACATCTTCTTGAAGTTGCAGATTACTTGCTGGTCCACAGGCTGTAGAAGTGGCATCATGTTGAGGGGTACTGTGAAGAGGTATCACATTGAAGTATCATGTTTAGGTATCATACTCACCATCCATATCATCCACCAGTGCTGGAGGTGTGACCAGGAAATGTCCATCAGAGGAAGGCACTTTCAGGTAGTTGGTTGTCTGAAAGACTTTTCTTTTCTTTTCTTTTCTTTTCTTTTCTTTTCTTTTCTTTTCTTTTCTTTTCTTTTTTTTTCTCTTCTTTTCTCTTCTCTTCTCTTTTCTCTTTTCTTTCTTGCTTGCTTGCTTTCTTGCTTTCTTGCTTTCTTGTCTTTTTGAGACAGGGTTTTACTATGCAGAGTGAGCTGGCCTGGAACTTACAGCAATCCTTTTGCTTGAGCCTCAGAAAGGTATTTCTTAACAGCAGGTGCAAACACCTCATGCAGCCATTCAAGAACAGTTGTAACCCAAGCTTTCACATTAGCCCTCCACATGCCAGGCAATCTGGCCTTATTCACGTTCTTTTCCTGGAATGCATGAGGTGTCTGGGAATGGTACACTAGTAGTGGCATCATCTTCAGAGTGGTGCTTGCATTTGCATATGGAAAAAGGGTCAATCTGTGCTTCATGGGTTTGTTCCCATGCACGTTTTCCTGCATCATATAAATTCTGTTCATCATCATCTTCCAGAAGAGCCCTGTTTCATCACAGTTGAACACTTGTTGAGCGACGTGATCTTCTGCCTTCATGAAATCTGTAAGTTCTTTCTATAGGTTTCTTCAGTGGCCTTGTCAGAATCAGAAGCCTCATCATGTCTTATAACACTGTGGATGCCACTTCTCTTGTGAAACTTATCAAGTTGCCCTGTGTTGGATTTAAATTCATCACCTGTTGCACTTTTTGAGGGATTTTTTTTATAGTAAATCACTGTGCAGTTTCCTGGCTTTTTCACAGATCAGAGCTTCACTAATTCTGTCACCTACCAGTTGTTTTTCATTCAAACACACTGGCAAAAGTTTTCCCAACCTTCCAGCACTTGCGCCCTCTGCTTGGTTAACATCGTCCCTCCTTTTGCCACATCAGCTCCTTTCATCACATTGTCAGTCTTCACAAAAGCCGAGATGGTTAACTTCACTATCTTTCACTGTGAGACCCGATCAGTCAAATCACGCCTGATTTTCTACAGTTTCCTTCTTTAATGTAATGGTCGTCTCCTTCAAAATCTTCTTCTTACCATCCCTGCTCTGCATATTCTTATCACCTTCATCATTCTGGTTATATCTTCATTACCACTCTGCGTGCTCTTTTTACCGCCATGCTTGCCCTGTGCTTTCTTTGGAGCCATGCTGGGTTGGATAATACTGCACAGTACTGCATGTGCTAAAAAAACCCATTAAAACACTTCATAGCAAGTGTGTGCATAGGCCTATCCATAACTGCGATTTTAACTAGAGGAGGGTATGACCATGTGTTGGAGCCATAGAGTTTGTGAATGGAAGCAATTTTTTTCTGAATGTTTCTCTTTGAGAACCAAGTTGCTCTTGAACAGAAGCATTCGTAAACCAATGTGTTGCTATAGTGACTTAAAAATAATTTTACCAGAAAGTATAGACTTTCCATTCTTTTCATGGGCTGTCTCAAGGCAAAAATTTCCTTTCTTTTCTTTTTTCTTTCTCCTCTCCTCTTCTCTTTTCTTTCTTTTCCATAGCCACCTAGAACAGGAAGACACCTTGTCTACAGTCAGGAAGGAGTCAAGAGAGAGTGTAGTTTGTCAGCTGGAGCTTCTGTGTACATTTTGGTACACTGCAGGCTGGCTGCTTACCCACATTGCAAGGGTGGGACAGGGAGGCTCACCACATGCTTATGTAACTGAGCTGCTACTGTATTAGCCTACGGAGAAAGGATGAGTCTACAGAGTGGGCCGTAGTTGGTCCCAATTCCTCCCCCAAACCAGTCCTGGGACCCTGTGCAAATAACTTCACTTCCCTCCAGGTTTTGGCTGCCTCTTCTGTAAAATCAAGACAATTGGACTCCATTTGAGGCCACATCTCAGTTCAGCCAAGAGACGTGTTTTGTTTGGCCCTCGTGATGCTTTCAGAGTTTCTGAATTAACTGCCAACTTCAAAAACTAGACTCATTTACACACAAATGTAGATTTCCAGCTTCTCTTGAAAAACTGAAAGAGATGTTCTTGCCACATTGGTTTCTATAAGGCAACCATAGGCTGGAGACCTTCTTGCTATACTGGATCCTAAAGATAACCGTAGGCTGGAGTTGAGAGGCAGCCACTCTCCTCAGACGGGGCACACTTTCCAAGGCCAATGCTGTTGTTTCTTACCTGTTGGCCTCTGCAGGTCTGCAGGGACTGAAAAGAAAATGTTCTCCAAAGTATCTTCCAGAGATTCCTTTATTCACAAGATCGTAAAACCTGTCAGGTTAGGGATGAAGTCTTAGGGCCTCTGACTCAGTCAATAATTTTTTCATATAAAGAAAGGATGATCAAAGTAAAACTAATAAATGGTGATGTTCTCTGTTAGATACTCATTTTATCTTTAACCTTGGCATGTATAATTTATAATGCTTGGATTATTCTCCGTGCATTTTTATATTCCTGCTCACTTTTTGAAGAGATAAGCAGAGACAAAACAAAAGCCATAAAAGGTTATGAAGAAATTGCTTTATCAAGTAAAGAAAGGACACCAGCATAATGTGTTCTCAAAGCACAATCTGAAAATACAGAGGAACTACATGTTCTTCAAAACAAGATTATTTGAAATAAATTACAGGAAAGTATGTCAGGTGGGTGCTGAATCTGATGTTTTTACACAGACCACAGTCAATAGAACTTTCTCTGATGTGATGTGAAGTTTTCAGGAGCTGGATTATTTATGTCAGAACTTTTAAGTTCTTTTGAAAGGGACCATGAAGTCTCTTGAAATTGCACATTAGTTTAAGTATTGCTGACTCTTAGAGCTCTTTGAATAGGACACAGATAAATATACAGCTGGATGCAGATGATAATGATTTAAACACTCTCTGACCACTCAGTTTTCTTATGCATTTCTCTTATTTATATTGAACTATTAATAAAAAATACACAGAAGCTCCAGCTGACAAACTACACTCTCTCTTGACTCCTTCCTGACTGTAGACAAGGTATCTTCCTGTTCTAGAATTAAATGTCTCTATTCCTGATTTTTATGAATCATTATTGTAAAATATGTATAACATAAAGTTTACCAGCTTAACCTATTTTTTAAAAAATGAGGCAGGGTCTTTTGTGTAGTTCAGGCTGGGCTCAAACTCAGTGATCCTCTTGTCTCACCTTCCAAGTGTTGGGTTTGTAAACATGTGCCACCACACCTGCTTAACCACTTTTAAGTACTGGGTACAGTTCAGTTTTGCTAAATATATTTACATTATTATATTTTCTCCCTTATCTTATCATCTATATTAACCATAGTTATATGCCTCTATTCCTTTCAGAAAATTATGTGCTTGTTATTTATTATTTTAACAAGCATATTTTTCAAAATCTTCCAAAGTTTCCACATTGCTGAAGGCTTTTTATCTTGCTTATTCTTTTTAGTAGCTGCCAAATATTCTATTTCCATTAATAGACCACAAACCAACCCTTTGTTATTGCATACTTAGGATATATTGAGATTTTGGTATTATAGAAAAGAAGAAAATCCTTTAATGAACACATCTGGCCTATATATAATCACAACTTGTAAGTAAATTCTCAGTACCCCATAAACTAAGATATTTGTTTGGTTGAAACTTTTGTTATGTGACAGAGAATATAGCTGCATACTGACAGTTTTTATATTGTTAGCATATTAATCATAAACTATAACAGCATAAAAAATAATTGCAATAGCAACCTAGACTCTGAAATTAGATGTCCTAAATCTGAATTTAGGTTTTGACAAAATAACTATGGGGACATGATCACCACATTACTTATCTTACTGTCCTCATCTGCAAAATAGAATTACAAATACTACCTGTCACAGATTTGTTAGATGCGTTACTGAGTGAATAATGCGTGACTAATATTAAGCACCTAATGTATTAACTATTTTGTGTCTTTGTGCTTAATCTTTAAAATTTAGCCTAGCATTTTAAATATAATAATGCACCAAGTACTTCCAGTTAAGTTCTACAATCACATTTTATTTAATAATTCTATTGTGAAATCTGCTATAAAATAGACAAAACCTATCAACATATATAAATACCCTATAAAGACCTTACCTGTATTCACTTTTGTTTTCCTGCATTTCCTTAGGAATACTTGGATTTCTCTTTCTTTTTTTTCTTATATTTGGCATGTAAATTGTACTTAATTTTCCTGAATTTACTCTGGGTCCAATGAAGCCAGAGTCCAGTGATGAATGTTTGAAAGAACAATTCTTTACCATACTCGAAATGTCTAAAAAAACTCTTTGTCTAATAATCCTCACTTACTTTACTTTATTGCATTATCTGAAATTATTTATTTATTAAATAAGAGAATGTTGAGGGTAGAAATTCCTACAATGTCTTCTCTGAGTTGCTCTGGCTGGAGAGGATGAGGGGAATGGTGCAGCTTTGTCAACCATACATCTCTGGGCAGGGCTACTGGACAGCTGCCTGGGTTCCGAGTGTTTTCTGTCATGAAGTCCCAGATAGTCTTTTTTCCTTCAGACTAGCTCTTCTTTGATTCTCTTAAGCCTTATCCAAAGCTTCTCCCATTATTTTTCATTGCTTTGATTACTCCTCTCTATCTCTCTCTCTTTTTTTTTTTGTACCAGGGATTGAACTCATGACCTTGTGCTTGCCAGGCAGGTGCTTATGCCATGACCTAAATCTCCAGCCCCTTGTTTTTAATAGTGATAAAAAAATGGTTCAAATGAAGCAACAGAAACACTGGCCAGTGAGAGGTTGTTGGAGAGAGAAGATGAGGTACCTTGTGGGCAGATCTTTTTGCAGGAGCAACTCTTTTCTTTTTCCAATTTTTTTTAATTAAAGAAAGAAAGAAAATAAATAAAAAAGAGAAAAAATACAATAATAAATAATGTAAAAACAATTAACATCATAAAATTGCTAGTTGATACATTACATATTGTTATCTTAAAAATAATTCTTAAAGTTATAAAATCAAAGCATAAAAAGTGGCTAGACACTTAAACATTGACAGTGTAAACCCTTCTGTTCAATGACATAACAGAAATTTAGTAATATGGTCAACTATCTTACATGCTACACATACCATTATACCCTTTAGAGCACTTTCCTTCCATTTCACTTTTACAATATCTATTATACTTTTTGGATCCCATTATTCTGTCAGTTTTTATTATTTTTTTACACTAGAGAGACAATGTGATACTTACTAATGAGTATCTTGTTTATTTCATTGAGGATATACTCCAGTTGCCTCCATTTACCTATAAAGGTCTCAAGATCATCCTTTTTATAGCTGAGTAGTATTCCATTGTATAAAAATACCATATTTTTTTTCATCCACTCTGTGGTTGATGGGCATTTTGGTTGTTTCCAAGATTTAGCCATCACAAATTGTGCTGCTATGAACATGGGTGCACATATATCTCTGTGACATGACCTTTTCAGTTTTTCTGGGAAAATATCCAGGAGGGGAATAGCTGAGTTGAATAGAACTTCCAATCCTAGTTTTTTGAGGAATCTCCATACTTATTTCCACAGTGGTCACACCAGTCTGCACTCCCACCAACAGTGGAGAACTGTTACTTTTCCCTCATATCCTCACCAACATTTGTTATTAGTTGTTTTCTTGATGGCAGCTATTCTTTTAGGGGTAAGATGAAATATCAATGTTGTTTTAATTTGCATTTCTTGAATGACCAGTGATTGTGAACATTTCTTCATGTATTTGTTTGCCATTTGTGTATCTTCATCTGAGAACTGTGTGTTTCATATCTGATGCCCATTGTTGGAGAGGGTCTTTGAATTTGGGGGGCTTGATGTTTTTCAGTTCTTTATATATTCTGGATATAAGTCTTTTGTCTGAGAGATTGTTGGCTAAAACTCTTTCCCTTTCTGTGGGTTTTCTTTTCACTTTGTTGGTGATTTCTTTTGGAGTGCAAAAACTTTTTAGTAATATGAGATTCCAGTTGTTGATTCTTTGAAGCATTTCCTGAGCAGTCTGCATTTTGTTCATGAATTCTCTGCCTACCCCTATGTCTCCAAGATTTCTACCTACCTTGTCTTCCATTAGATTTAGTGTTTCTGTTTTACTATTTAGATCCTTGATCCATTTTGACTTTAGTTTAATGTACGGCGATAGGCATGGGTCTATTTTCAGTCTTCAGCAGATGGAAAGCCAATTTTTCCAGCACCATTTATTAAAGAGGCTATCCTTCTTCCAGTGAACATGTTTCGCCCCTTTGTCAAATATCAGGTGGCTGAGTGTCTTTGTAGTTATGTTTGTATCTTCTCATCTGTTCCACTGATCCTCAGGTCTATTTGTTTGCCAGTGCCATGCTGATATTATGATTGTGGCTTTGTAGTATTGTTTCAAGTGAGGCATTGAGATGCCTCCTATCATGTCTTTGTTGCCCAGAATCGCCTTTGCTATTCTAGGTTTCTTCTGTTTCCAAATGAATTTTAGGAATATTTTCTCTAGATCTGTAATGTATGCTAATAGTATTTTGATTGTGATTGCATTAAATCTGTATAACAGTTTTGGGAGTATAGCCATCTTCACAATGTTGGTTTTTCCTAACCAAGGGCAAGGAATATCCTTCCATTTTCTAATATCCTCTTCAATATCCTCTTTTAAAGTAGTATAATTTTCAGCATATAGATGTTTTACATTCTTAGTTAGGTTGAATACTAAGTATCTCATTTTTTAAAATTATTGTGAAAGGCAATATATCCATAATTTCTCTCTCATGGAGTTTTTTTTTTTTTGTACACAGGAATGCTATTGATTTTTGTGTGTTGACTTTGTATCCAGTTATGCTGCTGAATTTGTTTGTTACCTCTAGTAGTCTTTTAATGGAGTTTTTGGGGTCTTCTATGTAGGGTATCATGTTGTCTACAAAGAATGATAATTTAACTTCTTTTCCTATTTTTATTCCTTTTATTTCTCCCTCTTGTCTGATTGCTCTGGCTAATATTTCCAGAAGTATATTGAAAAGGATGGTGATGGTTAACATCCTTGTCTTGTTCCTGATTTTAGAGTAAAGGCTTTCAGTTTTTGTCCATTTGGTATAATGTTGACTGTTGGTTTGTCATAGATGGCCTTTATAAGGTTGAGATAGACACCGTGTATTCCGAGTTTCTGAAGGGTTTTTATCATGAACAGGTGTTGGACTTTATCGAAAGCTTTTTCTGTGTCTATTGAGACGATCATGTGATTTTTATTTTTGGCTCTATTGGAGTGGTGTATTACTTTTATTGATTTGTGTATGTTGAACCGTCCCTGCATTCCTGTAATAAATCCCACTTGGTCATGATTAATAATCTTCTTGATGATTTGTTGCATTCTATTTGTCAGTATTTTATTGAGAATCTTTGCATCAATGTTCATTAGTGAGATTGGTCTATAGCTCTCCTTTTTGCTTGGGTCTTTCTCTGGTTTTGGTATCAGAGTGATAGTTGCCTCCAAGAATAATTTAGGGAGGATGGCTTCTCTTTCAATTTCATTGAAGAGTTTAAGGAGTATTGGCACTAAATCTTCTCTAAATTTCTTATAGAATTCAGTCATGAATCCATTAGGACTTGGGCTTTTCATTGTTGGTAAGTTTTTAATCACATTTTTTATTTCAGTAGCTGATATTGCATTATTCAAAATTGTTATATCTTCTTGATTGAGCTTTTATAGTTCATATGTTCTAGAAATCTGTCCATTTTCTCTGTGTTTTCCACCCTATGTGAGTAGAGATTTTCAAAGTAGGTGTTCATGATCTTTTGAATTTCCATGGGGTCTGTATTAATTTCTTTCTTTTCAGTCCTTATTGCATGGATTTGCATTTTTTCTTTCTTTTCTTGATCAGGTTAGCCAGAGGTTTATCAATTTTGGTTATTCTCTCAAAAAACCAGCTCATTGATTTGTTAATTCTTTGTATTTTTTTAAATTTTCAATTGCATTAATTTCTGCTCTAATCTTTAAAATTTCCTCTCCTTCATGAGCTTTGCGTTTAACTTGTTTTTCTTTATCTAGAAGTTTAAGATGTAGCATTAGGTTATGTAATTGTGTTCATTCCATTTTCTTGATGTGACTATTTATTGCTACATATTTCCCTCTTAGGACTGCTTTCATTGTGTCCCATAGTTTACGGTATGTTGTATCTGCATTTTTATTGTATTGTAGGTATTGTTTTATTTCTTCTTTAATTTTATCTGTAACCTCTGGTTATTCAGAAGGTTGTTATTTAATTTCCATGTATTTATGCAGGTTTTGCAATTTTTTGCCATTGATTTCCAATGTTAGTGCACTATGGTCAGATATTATGCATAGGATAAATTTGCTCCCTCTGCATTTATTTAAGAATGATTTATGGGTTAATATGTGGTCTATTTTGGAGAATGTCCCATGTGCAGCTGAGAAGTATGTATACTCTGAAAATATCTACTAAGTCCATTCACTCACAAATATGATTCAGTTCTGTTATTTCTTTGCTGACTTTTGTCTAGTTGATCTATCTCTTTATGACAGTGGAGTGTTAAGGTTTCCTGTTACAGTTGTGTTCTTGTGTATTTGGTTTTTCATATCCATTAGTATTTGTCTTATATAGTTGAGTGCACATTTATTTATAATTGTTAGTTCTTCCTCTTGTAGTTTTCCACTTACAAGTATGTAGTGGCCTTCTTTATCTCTTTTAATCCTTTTAGCTTTGAAGTTCACTTTTTCTGCAAACAGAACAGCTACCTCTGCTTTTTTCTGGGTTGCTGTTGCATGGAATACTGTTTTACATCTTTTGACTTTTAATCTATGAATTTCTTTTTGAGTCAGATATGCTTCTTGTATACAGCATATTGTGGGATCCTGTGTCTTGATCCATTCTGTCAACCTGTTCTTTTGATAGGTGAATTGAACCCATTTACATTTATGGATATCACTGATATGTACTGGCTTGACTTTGCCATGTTGTGTTCCTGTTGTTGGTTTCATGTTTCGCTACCCTGTTTCCTTTCTTGTCTAGCCTGGTGGTTTCTTTTTCCTGTTTTTATGGAGACTGTGGTCATTTTTATCTCTATCTAGCATGTCTTTCAGTACTCTTTCAGGGTTGGTTTGGTGGACATGAATTTCTTCAGTTGTTCTTTGTCATGGAAGTATCTTGTTTCTCCATTAAATTTAAAAGATAGTTTTGCTGGGTATATCAGTCTGGGTTGAAAGTTATTTTCTTTTAAGGCTTGGAATACTTCACTCCAAGCTCACCTTAACCTGAAAGTTTGTGCTGAAAAATCTGCTCTGATTCTAATAGGCTTTCTTTGATAGTTGAGTTGTATTTTTGTCTAATAGTTTGTGTTCTGTTTTTATGTTGTATGTCTGGGTGTAAATCTATGTTGGTTGTGATGATTTGGTGTTCTGTATGCCTCACTTATTTGTATATCAGATTTTTTTCCCCATGTTTGGGAAATTTTATGCTATTACTTTTGTGAATGTTTTAGTTATGTCATTTGTGTTGACTCCTGCATCTTCACTGATGCCTATTAGTCTTATATTGTTTCTCTTGGCATCATCTTGAAGCTGCTGGATTGTCATTGCATGATGCTTTGTTGTTATTATAAATTCTACCTTTTCATGATCACTATCTGCGATTCTGTCCTCAAGGTCTGAAATTCTATCTTCAGCTTCATTTAAATGGTTTTGCTAGCTTTCAATAAAATTTTTTGTTTCTTGGATATCTCTTTGAATTTGTTTCATGGATTCTGCTTGTTTTCTGCATTTTTCATTCAAAGTTTCAATCAATTTCCCACACTACTGTTTTATTTTTATCTTTTTCTTCTCTAGCTATGTTGAGCAACTCATTTACTAAGGTTGTTATTTCATCTTTATGTGAGACATAATTTCTAATTTGTTATTCTCTATAGTCTCATGGATTTGTTTCTTTACTTCATTTGCTATCTTTTCAGTGGTTTCTAGTGTATGACCTTTAAAGTTCTCTATTTCAATGTCGCCTGTACTTGCTCCTAATGGACTGGATGTTTGAGATTGCATTTTGCCTTTTGATTTTGTCATTTTCACATTTTGGGTAAATATTTGGTCTTTCAATCCCAACAGTCTCAATTTTCCATAGTGTGAATTTTAGGGTCCTACTGTGTAGTTGATGTTTGTCCAATTGCTGGGAGAGCCAGTCACCTGAATTCCTCCTGCAGGACCTGTTAAGTGAGTCTTATATTCTTCCTGGGCTAACTAGCCTAAAGTTATTGATGTGGGTCAACTCTTAGTTCCTCCTGTTGCTATGTCTTCAGGTTGTTGCGGGTCACCAGATCTCCCTGTCTATAATGTTTGTGTCAGTTGTGGCCCTACCATGTCATTGGGTGCTTCATAAGCTCTTTTACTTTTCTCCAAGTAGGCGGAGGCCTTATTGGCATACTCCTCAACTTGTTTAATGTTCTCTGTGAGGGATGAGATTACCCACTCTCTTATCAGGTTCACCAAGGTCTTAGAGTTGGAGGGAGTTTCACTTCTGCTCCTATTTACTCACTTGAGACCTCTATTTTAGGGGCAAATTCACCACACTGACTGGAGCCTGCTGAGGTCTTCTGTTTGCATGAGGCATTCCTGAGTCTCCCATCAAGCCAGCATGGTAATCTGCTGTAGTCCAAGGTTCTGGGATAAGGGGTTGGATCCAAAGATTAACCACAGTACTAGGTCCAGGAGATAGGGAGGTTCCCTAAGAATGGGCCCTCAGTGGTGTCCCAGGCATGTTGGAGATGTCCCAGGCATTTCAGGCCAAGGGGCAAGCCCGCAGTGGTGTTCAGGGGCATCCCAAGCATGCTGGACTGAGCAGTAGGCCCACGGCAATGATAAGAGATGGCTCTGTCATGCCAGAGGCATCTCAGGCATTTGGGATCAAAGGCCAGGAACAATTCTTGAATGAGTCCTCAATCTGGAGCCCTTGACCAGTGTAATATTCAAAATACCCATTAGATCCTACCATTGCTTTGTGGCCTCAAGGGGTCCTTCTACCCTTTTAACCTACTTTGTCAGGTGGCAGGAAAAGCCATAGTCACAAAGGCCTGAAAAGGAATAAGGACTCTGGTAGACTTCCATTTTGGGCCTGTGGTTCCAGTTGATTTGCTGTGAGTGGTTAGAAATGGAAAGGAGTTTTATTTCCTTTTGCATTGCCTTGTTTTGACTCCTGAAAAAGTGTGTGTCCTAGTGCATGGTGCTGAATGTTCTGAATTCCATGCAGGGATGGGTGTTGAAAGGATCTTAAGAACAGGAAGATGGATGCTGCCTTTCAAGAGGTCACCTTGAAACCTGAAAGAGAGCCCACATACCTCCTTACTACATGCCAAATCCTGTTTTAAAACCTAGAAAGACAACATACAGAATAGAGAAAGCATCAGTTCTCTGTGAGCTTGCATGCTAGTGAGGTTAGTTATAATTAGATAATTAATAGGATTGGTGGTAGTTAGGGTTATGAAGAAAAATAGTGTTGTGCGAAAGGTTAAGAGGGACAAAATAAAATGAAATAAAGGCATCATATTGCAAAGAAAAATTATTTCTATTTTCAGATGGCAAGATCTTGTTTATAAAATATCATAAAGTATCCATTAAATGCAATAAATCTAGTGAACAAGCTGTCCAGCAATGCTGAAAGATATAAAATTAGTGTACAGAAAATTATATTTCTATGTACTTGCAATTCCCAAAAAGAAATTAAGAAGACAGTTCTCTAACAAAAGAACTGTAAATCATACTCTGAAAACTTTAAAACATTGTTGAAAGAAATTTAAAAATACCTAAATACATGCAAAAATCCCATTTTCATGGCTCAGAAGATTCACTAAAATACCAATACTCTCCAAATTTATTGCAGACTTAATGTAATCCCTATCAGAATCCCAATAATTTCTTTGTAGAAATGTACTAGGTGATCTTAAAATTCATACAGAATTGCAAAAGACCCTAAATGGGTAAAACAAAATCATGGAAGAAAAAGAAACGAAGTTGAAAAACTCACATATCCCAAAACAGTGGTACTTGTAAGGGGTAAACTTGTAAGTCAGTTGGATAGCCACATACAAGAGAATGAGTTTGGATCTTTTCTTCTTATCATATATATAAACATTAACTCATAATGAATCAAATATTTACAAATGAGAATTCAAACTATAAAAATTATAGAACAAAATGTAAAAATCTTCTTGACTTTGGATTTGGCAGTGGCTTCTTAAAGTTGATACCAAAATCACAAGCAATGAGAGAGAGAAAAAAATTGTTCAGCCATAGGACAGAAAAACAATTACAACTCATATATCTGAGAAGGACCTTCTTTTAGAATACAGATGAATCCTGGTGTATAATATTTCAACTTACAATATTTAGACTTTATGATGGTTGTGAAGATGACATACATTCAGTACAAACTTCTCAACAAAGTTTCATCTTTTGGGGGGGCTAGTAATACATAGTTCAGTCATCTCTTGATGCAGGGCAGCAGCAAACAGCTGCAGCTTCTAGTTAGCTAATAATTATAAGGGTAAACAACAATGCTCTGCAGTATACTGAATTGCTGATTTATATTTGATATTTGGAAGGTTAGGTATGTTATGGCTTGTGTCTACATGTCCCCCCAAAGCCTCATATAGTCATATGCGGTGCTATTCAGAGTTGGCTGAATCTAGAGTGTGTAATGCTTGGATTAAAGGTACTCTACCCTGGGTGTAAATACTACCTGCCCAAAGGGCCAGTAGACTGGATGGACAATAAAGGACAGAAGAAAGGCTCGATGCTGCTGCCTGATGCTCACTGCTGTTGCTCACTGCTTGCTGATTTTCTGCCTTCTCTCTGCCCTGCCATGCCATGGCATTTGCCTTATGCAATGCCCCTTTGCTATGCCACCCTGCCTTGAAGCTGACCAACTATAGATTGAAATCTCTACAAACTTTGAGGAATAAACATTTCCTCCTTTAACTAGGTGTTGGATATTTTGTCTCATCAATGAGAAAAGAAACCAAGACAGTATAATTAAATGCATTCTTGATTTATGATATTTATGATTTATAATGGATTTACTAGGTTGTAATTCTTCATAGGTCAGTGAGCATCTATATGTAAAGAACTCTTACAACTGAATTATAAGATGATATATAACCAAACTAAAAGTGAACAAAGGATCTAAATAAACATCTTTCCAAAAAAGGTACAAATAAGCATATGAAAAGAAGTGCAGTATATTATCCATTAAAAATGCAAACCAAAACCATAATAATATAACATTTCACACTGACCAGGATATCTAAAATCAAAATTCAGAGAGTAGGAAGTGTTGATAAGTTGAAACAATTATTGTAAACATTATGTATTCCTGATGGGAATATTAAATGATGGAGCACTTTGATAAACAGTCTGGCAGTTCTTCAAATGATTAGAATTAGTATTTGATACACTAATTCTACTTCTTAGTACATAAACAATAAAAATAAAAATATATGTTTGCACAAAACCTTGAGCATGAATATTCCTGGAAGTTTTATTCATAATGGACAAAAGATGGAAATCATATAAATGTGCATCAATTCATGAGTGGAATATTATGCTGGCATAAAAAGAAATGAACTTCTGATATATAATACAACATGGATAAATCTTGAAAACATTCTAAATGAAAGAAGTCTCAAAAAAAGCTATGAATTGTAAGATTTCATTTATATAAAATACCACAAATAAGCAAATACAGTGGTCCTTTTGTTCACAAATTTAATTTGTTTCATGATTTTGGGGGATATAGCTGCATTTGTGCTTGTGTGTGGAAGATGGCCATGATTGTGTTTGTCACCTGATTTAGAGTTTGTAAACAGTAGCAAAATTTTTGAACACTTTTGTTTGAAAACCAAATTGTTTGCAAACAGAAGTATTCATGAACCAAAGTGTTACTAGACAGAGATACATCAAGTATATTAACAGTTGCTTAGGACTGAGTTTAGAGTTGGAGTAGATTTAAGAGTGATAGCTACAGGGACAGGCTTCTCTTTTGAGGTCAGGACAATATTCTATAATTGGTTGCAAAACTCAGTATATAAAATACAACTTCTGTATTTTAAATGGGTGAATTACATAGCAAACTGTGATTAAAAAAAGAGAGTTATAGAGAAAAAGAAGGAAGGGAGAGAGAGAGAAACAGAGAGAAAGACAGACAGACAGAGAGAGAGAGAGAGAGAGAGAGAGATCGCCAGGATCAAATTTTTCAGTAAATATCAGTAGCATGGAAGAAGAAAGAAAGGAAGGTTTATATGGGTGGTGAATAGGAGGCTCTTTCAAAAGGCAAATGTCCTGAGACCTCTTTAGTAGGAGGACACTTGTTTCAGCTGAGATCTTTAGGAAGAAAAGGAAATTTGCATTGAGTTAGTCATCTTTCTGTTACTGGACAAAATACCTAAGAAAATCAATTTAAAATCAATTTAGCTCACAGCTTGAGAGGTATTAGTCCATGGTCAGCTGGTCACTTGGTTCCACTGCTTTGGACTTTAGATAAGACATAAGATAATCTTGGTGGGAGGGTATGATAGAGGAGGCTGCTCACATGGAAGGCAGGAAGTAAAGGCAGGGAGGGTGAGGGAGAAGATATACCCTTCTGGGACACAACCCCTTTATCTACTTTATCCAACTAGGCCCCACTCCCTAAAATTTCTACCACTTTCCAATAATGTAATCAAATTATGAACCCATCAGTGGAGTAATCTGTTGATGAAGTCAGAGGCCCCACAATCCAGTCACCTCCCCCCTGAACACTGCTGTTTTTGGGACACAGGAACCTCTGTGAAATATTTCATATCCAAACCAGGAGACAGCCTTGGAAGAGGAAATATCCAATACAAGGGCCCTGTGGTGGTTGTAGGCTTGGTGCATTTTAAGAATAGCATAGAGAGCCAGATATCAGAAAAAGAAGGGGGGAGAGGAGAGGAGAGCAAGAATTCTAAGAGCCATACCAGGTAGGGTTTTGTTGACCAACATTGTAAGGAATTTGGATTTTTACTGGGTAAAATGGAGGGGTGTAGAGTTTTAAGCAGGTTGCATGCTCTGACTTTGATTTTACCAGCTTATTCTGGTGGTTGGCTTGAGAGATGCCTAGGACTTCTGGGTGTCTGGGTAGATCATGAGGGTGTGACGCTAGGGGTTATTTCTGGTCCTTGGACCCTTTATCTGCTCTCTGCTACCTGGATGCCCTGAGTTAAGTAGTTTTCTTCCATCACGATGTTTTTGCCTTGGCACCAGCTGACCATGGACTGAAACCTCAGAAACCACTAGCTAAAATAAAATTATTTTCTTGACTAAACTGTGCATTGGAGCATTTTATTCAGCATCAAAAATCTGACTAATATAGACAACTGGTACCAAAAATGGGGTCATTGCTGTACTAACTCACTGTGTGATTTAGAATCCTTTAAAATGGTTTGCAAAACGAGTTTGAAAAATAATCAAACTAGAGAAAGTCTAGAAAGCTATAAGCAGAACTTGATGAAAGGAACTGGACTATAGAAAATCTTCCTAGGCTAAGTGTAAACAGAATTTGATAGGCAATTCTTATGGGAGTTCAGAAGAGCAGAATGCTGATAGTCATGTGAGTAGTAAAGACTGTGCTCATAAGATTGCAAATGGGAATAAGGATTCCATTGAGAATTGGACCAGAGGCCATGCATGTTACATTCTGGCAAATGATTTGTTTATACTTTGTACATACCCTAATACTTTGTGTGAGGCTGTGCTCGAGGTGGTGGGCTAATTGATAGGACAAAAAAAATTTCAAAGCAACCCAGCATTCAAGCTGTGATATGGGTAGTGATGGATGCTTTTAGGAAGATTGACAGTGAGAATTGGGAGCCAAAAAAACAGGTCTGAAAGATTTGAAAAACTTTCAGTACAGCCAGAAAAGAAGCATGTGTAAATTTGTGACCAAAGGATGTATGATTGCCATTTAAAAAAATCCAAGTTCTTTGAACCAAGACAAAAAGACCCCTCCTATTTCAAGCTCAAGGGTACAAAAGTGCAAACCTTTTATTTGAGAAGACTGTGATCGGGCCCCATGTTTGAGAAGGCCTGTACAGGGAATTAGCTTTCCTGGGGTTCACTTCATAATGCTTAGCTGTCCAGGCACACGAGAGTGACTGCAATCATGTTACAAGGGAGCTTGGGTACTGCTTCAGCTGACAACAGACTTTGGCATCCCCCACATAATGCTGGTTTTTCAGGCATGTAAAATGGAAGGGTTATGAGGTCAAGGAGGCTTCCATTCATCTCAAAGGAAGGTCTGAGAGGCTGGGCAAATATATGTGGCAGAGTTAGAGTCCCTACAAGGGGCCCCTGGGTGGATGATACATGATGTTGTGAGAGTGAAACTTAAGTTGCAATGGTATTGCTAGAAATGGAGGATGTCTGCTGAGGAAAGCTTCAGTCCATGAGAGAGGCCATGGTGTGGAACTGACTTTGGGAAGTGTATCCATCTCCTGGCCCCTTCCTCTCTGACTCTTCCTGGTCCTTGCTTGCTGGATAGCATGAGTTGAACAGCTTTCCTGTGTTGTGTCCTTTCACCATGATTATATCTGTCTTGGAGCCAACTGACCATTAATTGAAGCCTCTGAAACTATGAGCCAAAATATGCCTCTTTGTCCTTTAAATTGTATATGCCAGGGATTTTGCCTCAGCAAGGAAAATCTGACTAATACAATATTTACGCAGTTCAGGTGAGATGCCTTTGGTTCTGCATGTTGGCTTTAATTTCCATTTTACAATTAAGGGAACAGAACCCATAGGTCTGAAAATTGCACAGAATGTGTGAGAACAGAATTCTTTGGGAAAGTGAACAATTGACCACCACACAAGACTCATAATGCTCCTTGCTTCTAATGTCACTACATGTGATAATTAATTCAGTGAGTATGTGTTTTGTGTTTGCCTTTTAATTGAATTGGGAACTTACCAGTTGCCAGGGTCAGGTACATGTGTTCTCTGGAGTATCTCTAGTGTCTAGGATAACATTCAATATAAAATAAATTCTTAAAAAAAATTCCTCAAGTGAGCCAACACATGAATTGCTCTTGGTTCCTTTGGGAAGCCATCACCCACCAGGAGAATCAGATGAACACACCTCTTTCTACCTGCCACCATCAGAGGAGTCCTAGTGTAGACATGCAGGCTGACAGAAGCAGCCCCACCACCATGCACCCCTGGTCATCAGGGAAGCCCCCGTGTAGCTACACAGGTCTGGAGAAGCCCCCACCCTGCTATCTCCCTGTAAATCTAGGGTCAGAAGAACCCAGGCGCCTGTCCCATTCACCTACACTGTGGAGGGGCAGACAACATGGGAAGTGCTTGGGGCCCCACAACCAGCTGGTTGGGAGGGGCCTAGGATAATGTCAAGATGAAGGAGTAAAAGGCAATCTCAGACCTCCAGCCCACACAGAACATGTGAGAGATATAGTCATGGAAGAAAATGGAATTAACACACCTGAAATCTCTGGGAGGATAGCAACTGAAGTAAGGAAACAACTTCATGAGATTATAAAAGCAGTCAAATTAGAAATAATGTCTCACTGGGACTGGGGACTTAGCTTAGTGGCATAAGTGCCTGCCTTGCAAGCGCACCATGGTGAGTTTGATCCCTGGTACCAAAAAAAAAAAAAAAAAAAAAAAAAAAAAAAAAAAAAAAAAAAAAAAAAAAAAAAAAAAAAAAAAAAAAAAAAAAAAAAAAAAAAAAAAAAAAAAAAAAAAAAAAAAAAAAAAAAAAAAAAAAAAA